>JAPYYW010001624.1:0-27054 GCA_030522545.1 Cremastinae sp. A BG-2022a
AGGCCCTAGTTGGGCGTTGCTGTGGAAATCGTTAATGTGGAAGCCTTTAAAGGCCCCGACAAGTGTTAGGGTATTACCTAATAAATTTCTCCACGGGTCATTATCAAACTGTCTGACATTTCATGCAAGTGTTCAGTCAAGTCGGCGTAGTCGATATAATCATTGTGTGAAAGAATAATGAGAGGATAATTTTATTTGAATTATATGCCAAGAATTATATATTCGACAAAGTTCGGACAGAATTTCGCACGAAGTAAAATAGATTATTTGTCAAAGTGTGAAAAATATTTTAGAGAGGAACAAACAAGAGAGGAATTTCATTCGGCAATCTTTCGATGACGAATGTAATCGAGGGCGAATTCCAATTCGAACAAGTCCAATAAACTGTATCACTTTACTAGGAGAACATGAGCGAAGGACGAGTGAGGTTGATAGACTCTCATGGCCACGGTCGCGACCGGATCTTTTAAATCCGGTTGCAGGTTGACCTGCCTCTTCTTACTTCTCCACTCACTAGCTATTCGTCAAAAGTTACAAAACTCATGACAAGTACTCGTGACAAAGATAGGCTTTAACAATAAGTGTGTCATGGACAAGAGTTCGCCAAAAGCATTTGAATTCGCTCAAAGCATATTGATTTTTAATTTTGTTCTCAAGACCTGAAAAAGTTCAAGTTTCAATAATTATTAGCCTTCGATAATTTCACCGCTTCTTCAAGTTAATCTGAATTCATTCATCAGCTAACAAATTGTTCGCAATCACGTTTTAAAGAGAAAACCAAACAGATTCCTTAAAATGTATCATCATCTTTTTGATGTTTTATTTAAAAATGAAAATACATTATTTTTTAAAAGATAATCTTGCAAAGAAAATGAGCAATTGGTCAAAAGCTTGAAACTTGTTTCTGCAATTTTGTTTTTTCCAAGCAGTGAAGGAAACTTTTTTTTTTATCAATAAAATTGTACGTTTGGTGGAGGCGAAGCAGACGAAAGTTGTTGAACGTTTTAGGGAGAGTCCGTTGCTATTCCGAAGCAATTAGCTCTTGTACGACATAATCTAAATTAATAAGTAAACTGCCAGGAAAGCATGGGCAGGTAGGCGGTGTCTGAAAGAGGAGAGAGTGAAAGGAAGAAGGAGCAATGGAAGCTCGACACGCGCTCGTAAGTGGGTTAAGGCGCCGGGAGGCGCGTGTGCGGTCGAGGCGCGTTCTCTCGACGCTCGGACGAGTGGCGCATTCGGTTAAACCGTAACAGGAGTCGAGAAAGTGAAACAAGTCGTTTCGTCGAACCTTTACCTCTTTTACTCTAACAGAAAAATGGTGTTCGTTATAAGTTCGTAATAAGTTCGTAATAAGAAAAAAAATGACTGTTCGTAATAAGTTTCCAAACACGATTCTTTCAGTACTTAAAAAATTTGCATATAACTGTAATGAGAGACAAAAAATAAAATATTTTAAAATTCATTTTATTTAAAAAATCATTTTCATAACTTAATTTTTCATTTAAAAAATTTACAAGTTTATTTTTTGATCGAAGATGTACTTGTAAGAATATGGAGTTTATTAACGGAAACTTAGTTAACGTCACAAAACTTTTTAAAAATAAATATAAATTTTATAAATTGTATTATTTCTATACGTACATACATGACGATAATTTTCGCGAAAAGAGTTATTTTAAATTATATAAATATGTATTTAAGCAATTTCCTAGAAAAAATGTTTGACGTTGACAATAGAGCTGACACTGGACTAGCATTCAGTTGAACAATTAAATACAGAAAATACTTTGTAATGGATACACGTACAATAAATATCATTATTGAATAAACAATTTAGTAGTGCAAATTTTTACATTTCTATAAGTTAGTACTATCGTAAAATCCACAATAATATATACATTAATTTATTGGTGGTTTTAAAATTGAAAAATCCAGAAAAATTTTTTTTGACTTTGACGGTCGTGTCAATGGCCTGTAATGGCCTGATTGTCAACATCAAACGTCAATATTTGTTTCTAATATGAACAAAATTTATAATATATATTTAATGCATTATATTTTGTTCGCTGTTAACAAAACAATTTAAATTTTCAACAAATTTTCATTTTCAGCGTAAGACTTTAAAATAGCTGGAGAATTTGGCCACGAGAGGCGCTCCTCGCAACTCGTGCACGGTGCTGTGCATAGCGAAAGCCTCAGATCATCCTAGTCGCGTCGTGATTAGACGCAGCCTTCTATCCTGTTTGTTCTCCTGATAACTCTAAACACGCTTTCATCGACAAAATGATTGATTGACTCCGTATTTCTATAACGGAATCAAGACCTCGATACTTCCGGTTTACGCTATTTATTCGTCAAACTAATTACACCCTACCCGTAAATTTATTGAATTAATTTCAATTTTGCACGATTTCTGATTACCAGAGTTCGCGTCAGGAGACGCGAGAGAATTCTCGAGTGACCAAAAAAATCCCTACGAGTTTCGTAAAAATATTTCAATCTCACTTTGTATAAAATCGAATGGTATTTTTTAATTAAATTGTACATATGATATAATGATATTTCAGAATCGGGCCAAAATTGACAGCTTTCTGACAGACCGGATTCTTTTATGACGCGAGTTTCAAATCGCGATGTAAAAGATATTCACCGGAGAGTCTAGCTTTATCTGTTGGTATCTGTGCGTTCATATACATGTATAGAGTCGAGGAGCTCGCCTCCTCCATCTTTTCCTCCTGGTCTTCGGGTTTTCACCTAGCCTCCTGCTACGGGACTATGCTCGCCTGATTCTTCTAAACACTCGGCCTACGTTAGTACGGCCCTAACCTCTCTGACGATCGACCCCCCGCCGACGATTTTTCTCCCCTAGACGCGAAGCGCGAAAGAAAAATTTACCCTGGAAGAAGATTCTCACCCTCCGTCGGGACCCGAGAGAAACCTCTCACATTTGTTACTTCGCCTCTTACTCCTCCTCGTAGGCTTTGAAACCTTCGCAGGCTGGTTCTCATTCTCCAGGCGCTTCGATCTTTTCTCGCGGTCTTCTCTCGCCAGAATCATCGACGATTGCCACGCTCGATGTATCTCGCCTCAATCTCCGCGAGAACCAATTGTTTTCCCTCCCTGCTTACTAATTTTGAACTTTTGAATTTGCCAAAAAATTGACAGGATACGTTTGTTTTTTTTAGCAGAGTTTCTTGTTGAGAGTCAATTCTTGATTGACACGGCCGGAGAACATTTTCAATGGCTTCTCTATAGAAAGCAGATTTCGCTGCCAAATTAGAGTTTGCTGGTAAATTAGTGCGCTGGCGCTGGAAAAGGTGATATCGTGAGGGAGTTTGGGCATGCGTTTAAAAGAAAGGAACCCCAATGCAACTACTGCCTCGAACGTACTGGTCTCCTAGTAGGACTGGGAATCAGTTTCCCCCGGAGCTGCCAAGATTCTCACGATCCCGAGGAAGGTTCTTTATGCATGCGAGAACCGCGCGTGAGACTCCGAGACATCGTGTTCAACGTGCCGAACGTGATCCAGGAACAAACCCGACGCTTTTCTTAAATCAACTGAACACCGCGAAGCGGTTGATGTCGTACTCTCTTCAACTATTTTTCATTATTAATATCCATGAAAACTTTTCGATCGATTCTATGCACTGACAATGGGAAGAAAATTTTGTTTAATTGACGAAAAGTACAAATTGGTTGAATCTGAAAAAAACAAATGATTAAAATAACTAGACTTCAACCAGCGAAATATCCAGAAAATTTTCTCAGTGTGACAGAGAGTTTTTCATCGCATCAACTCTCAAATTTTTATACGAATTCATTCCCTCTATATAAACTTTCAGGTTCTGCTCAAATGTTCGCAATATTTCTTTTATATCTCATTTTTTTCTCTTTATCATCGTTATTCATTGATTTTTTTTGCTTCAAGGCAATTCGATCATTGAGATAAATACATTTTTGACCATTGAAAAGTTTTACTTTATGCAGACCGATACTTGTGCTTTTTTGATAGGTCATACATTATGCTTTATTGGAAACTCATATTCGAAAATTGAATTATTACGATTTACATAGAACTTTTCCATTAACATACGTCATCGAGAAATTAAAATTTAGTAAACTCTATAGACATATTAGACGATGTCGAAAATGGTGTATATTAGTATCAGAATTGAATATAAAATCAATAGCATGAATCTTTTATACACTGAGAAAAAGAAGAATTAAATTAAAAAGAATATGCTTTGATTCAAATCAATATTTCACTATACGGAGTACCAAATGATGTTCAATACATTTTTTTGCAATGCTCTAATAAAATACTAAAAAATGAGGTTAATTTTAATTTTTTACCATACATAAATTTCCATTTCATTTATTAACATCAGTTTAGTCGAATTAGTCTTCTTTCTCATATACAATTAACGGAATCTGCATACAGCCTTAAATAAATGATTGATTAGACTTCAAGGAACGGGCCGAACTAGTTTCGGACTGTCAAATTCATTCGAAATACATATCGTCCACTGACTGCATTTTTAATTCCGCGAACACGCACTGGAACACGCACTTGGGAGGAATCAACTCTTTCCCTCCTCTGACCGCCTACTACCGAACCGGATCGGTCTATGCCCCGAGGCAGAAACTATCCCACGGTCCGTTCCTTCGATCCATTATTCTTTGAGGCGAGACACACAACGATGCTCCTCTTCGGGAACTCGATCCTGGGAATTAATCTCGTTTGATGACGAGAAAGCTCGTGAACCACTATTTTTTAGATAGCGCTAAAAAAATCTTTCCTCTCGATAACCTTCGATTATTTGTGATTACCAAAGTCTTTTGTATTTTTTCGAATCAAGAAATTTTTTTTCATTTTGGAGCGTTGATAGTTTTTTCCCATTGTACGAAGGAGAGAGATGAAGAAGAGAGAGAAAGAGAGATGAGCCAATAAACAGAGTGTACGAAATAAAATGTACGAACGTGCATTCGTGTGCGAGAGGACGTTAATGACCGCGAGGGAACGAGCGGGCGCCCGTTCCTTCCGAGCCAATCAAGCCTTTCCCACGGGATCGTGGGATATTTCGACTTGGAGCGCGACAACTCGAAACCCCGAACGGCCAGGACTCCACGTTCCGCCAAGAAGTATCTTCTCCTCTTGGATAAAGAGTTCTTATTTTTTCATCAAAAACTGATGACCATCGATGCAAGGATTATCGAAAAATTCCTTTAATCGTATCTTTTTTTACTTTCCTCTCAATTTTCATCATTTTATCAATTACCAAAAGAATTGGCACGATACTAAGCAATAGTTGACTAACTTATTAAAAATGAAATTAAAATTTTTCAAGTGCATGATGATTTCACAAAATTCTTTGTGTAAAATTCGCGATAAGGAAGACAAAAGTATGTGTACATCAGGCATCTGTTGGAAATTTTACACGGGATAAATCTACAGAAGGCCTGTGAGAATTCGATCCAAATTTGGTAAGAATTTCAAAAAATTCCCAGGTTGACGGTTTTGGTCGTTGAAAGAGCGAAAGGTCGAGGTAAGAAGAGAGAGAGAGAGCGTGGAAAAAGGAGCTAGATAGAGCGGGAATACGAGAGTGCGTGAGAGGAGAAGAGAGAAGAATAAAAAAGGACCGGAGGAGAGAACGCGTGAGAACGTAACGAGGGCGCGTGGGAAAACGATGGAGTCGTATTGCGCTTCTCGTATCAGGAGTCCAGAGGATGCAAAGAGTATCTCCTTCTGAAATCTGCTCGATTATTCGAATTCTCTCCCCTCCCCACCTCTCCTCAGATCGACTCGCACAGACGACCAAAAATTTCGATCGTCAGTTTTTTTCGAATTACGCCCGCACGAGTGCTCAAAAGAAATCGTTGAAATCGACGATTGTTTTGCATTTTCTATAACGAAAGCCCATAAATGACAAACTCATTCGTTAATAATTAAATTTTATATATAGAATTAATATGTAAAAATGTATATATGTAGAAATTAAATGGATAATATTCGTATACGCATAAAATTGGAAAATTCTTATAATTGGGGGAAAAATGTGATAAATCGTGGCGAAACACGCGAGTATACGAAGAAAGCGAGTTTACGCGGTATTGAGAGTGATATTCGGACGGGGAACAGGCGTAGGGAGGGGAGTCGAAGGTTTTCTCGTTTCTTCCCCTTCCTGTGGAATCTCGCTGGACCACGATCTCGGCGTTACAGCTCCATTCGCTTTTACGACCCTTGGACTGGCCGGGACGTTCGAAGGACCGTTCGTAAGGCCGTAGGGCCGGACACGGAGGGCTCGTCCCGACTTTCCCGAGAATTCCTTCCGGTTTTCTTTTTTTCCACACACGTGACACTGTGGCTTATGCATGCGACATGCTCGCGTTTCGATGTCAAGGTCTTCATTTTAAGGAACGAGCGAAGATCTTCGTGGTTCCCAAGGTCGTTTCCATGACCCGAATATCCTTCAGGGCGGGACGAGGGTAAAATCGACCGTTCGGTTTTCCTTCTGACTCGGTAAGGAGAAAGAAAAAAATAGGTTGAAGCGAATGAAATTAAAGATTATCTCGCGTCTGGCAGCGAAATACGAACCGTGAATACGAGAGTGAAAACGCATCCTGGCGCCGGACTGAAAAAAAGAGCGAGATGAAACTATGCGCGAAAAAAAATTTAAGAGTTTGACCGCAGCGTGAGAACCGACTTTCCAAGGGGCATCAACGAATAAATGTCGCAGCAGGGTTGCAGAGAAGCGAGGAAGCTCCCACTTTCAGCGACGAGGATCTCGTCGAGTTCTTCAGGGGATGCATTTATCTCTTTTTCTAGAAATGTTAAATCTCATCAAGGACAAAAGAACGTTCGTCGATTGCAAATATTACTGGATTTTTCTCAATTATATGCCAGGATCTTAGAATTCGTAGTCAAAGGACAGGATATTCATTAGGACGACAAGGGTAACATTCATTTATCAATTTAATGTGAATTTAATGTAAACTGACAATGGAGGATTAGTCTCAGGGTTTATTCTTTTAAATGTTTGCGATGAAATTTTTTGGTCGGTAGAATCGAGTTAATGACATTACAGTTAAAGATGTCTTATAATTTTTTTCGGTCAGAATGTACTTTTAGAGAATACGAAAGTGAAGTTCTGTACAAGTTTTTGGGTGTTACGGATGACCTATATTTTTCTGGATCGAACGATTAGAACAGTCTTCAGATACAAGATTCGCACATATAAAAATTTGCTATGTCTCCATTTTTAAAGTGCAATTGTTTTGTATAGAAGTGAATCTTTATGAAAACTTTATTCACTGAACATCTTTATTTATTGAACAGAATTAAAAGTCGCACGAATATCCCAGTTAAAAATATTGTAAAGGTATTTCAGAGTCTGGTAATGTGTCCAAAAATAAGATAGACTATTTGATAAGTAATAAATTATTTTTCCAATAATTTTCAAATTTCCATAGGTTACCGAACTCTCTAAGGAGAATAATTGACTGACAAGTGAAAGTGTAGTCGGTGATATTCCTTCGTTTTTAATGCATGGATGTTTAATCACACAATTAACCCCTAAAGATACTACAGTATTAAATGAATCAATATAAGGACATTATATTTTTGGAGACGTACAATTAATAAAAATAAAAAAAGACATTGATCAAATAAAGCTTTTATTTTATTTTTGTCTTTTTGTAATCATTATTTTCAAAAAGTTGTAACAACAACTTTGAAGTTTCATCCTTCTTAAAAAGTCATAGGGCATGTTATTTTTGTAAGAATTTTGTGTCTGTAAACTTTTCTGACCGTTTAATTCCAAAAAATATAAATTTCTTTCAAGTTATGTAAATGAAATAAAATGAAACATACAACTTAAATGATATTAGGATTTGAAGAAGCTTGAACAAATATACTTGAATTCTTACACCTGCAGGGGTTCGAATGAGGGAAGTCGTCAAGCTAATTTGAATCAAGTTTTAAATTCTCGAGAGTATGTGAACACAGTTGGGCAAAGGGCGTGACGGGTTTGCTCCCATTTTCTAACAGGATCCCATAGCGCCGTTGCAAGATTCTCCGAGGATTCTCGTCCTCTTCGCCATTTCAACTACGAAACGGAATGAAAAAGGCAAGGGAGAACAGAAAGAAAACAGTACAAAGTTTGGCGCCTGCATATCAGAGATTTATGAAGGAAGAAGAAAAAAACGATGACTACGGCAAGCAGTGATCTCAGGATAACATGCCACTTGCAAAAGTTTTCAGATGATTTTTATTTTATTCATTTTGCAAACCGTGTGTAATCTTTTTTTGAATTTTTATAAAGCAAAAAGTTGATTAGGATGGACTGTAACAGTAAAGTGTGTAGTTGAAAGAATTTGATCAGAGGAAATAATAAATTTCGGAGTTTGGAAGCGATTCTGTCACCAAAAAGTAATAGGAAATTATGAAGAGCAGCAGCAATGATTTCTGAAATTCCATCCCGATTCTCATCACTCGTATATTTGGGGCTAAAAGTAATCATTTTTTAAAGATCACATTCTTGTTTACTTTTTGTGGCAAAGCCAATTTCACGCTCACTCGATTTTCTATTATTTTGAGATCCCTTGGTAAACAGATGTATCAGGGTAGCATACCAGGATCAAAGGTCTTTTCCCTTTCAAAAAAGGACTTTAATGAACCCTTAGAAAAGCGTAGGTCCGTCGTAAAATTCAATAAAAACCGTGCTTCATTGCCTTACAACTTCACGCTCGTTTTAACCCCTTTCACAAAAATGTTGAAAGAAAGTATCAATCAGGGCACTAGGAATAGAAAAAAGGCTAATTATTTTGCAATTATTTTTCAAATATCGCATTAGATTACATTTACAAATTTTAGTTTATATATTTGTAAAAAATTTATTATATAATTACAATATTTTTAATCGTAGATAAATCAATGGTAAGATGAAAATAATTAACCAGAAAAAATCTGCTATCGAATAATTTTTTTTATTCTTCAAAGATTTAAAAAGGGCTCTGTGTTTTAAAATGTATTCTCCTGGTTTCTGGTATCGCAATTTCATCATGAAGAAGTATTTAACATAGATCGAGATATTAAGAGAGCATAACTAAAGCGATAGAAACAATTGTGGACGAATATTCAAGAGCAAAAATTCTTTCTCAAGATGATATCTTCTGCTGAATCATAATTCCATGCATTATGACAATTTTTTATTGGTCTATACTTTTTCTCCATTAATTTGAAGAGTTTTAGGTGAAAAGCAATTCCTGGGGATTCAAATTTGACATGAAAATCGAGTGATTGTTGGGATTTGTGTTGAAATAGGAAGAAAAAGAGTGGACAGTAAAATTATGATGGTGGCGTGGTGCGAGCGAAACAGGCACAGTTCGAGAGCGAGGTCTGAAAGGGTTCGAGCAAAGTCTCACTGTCTCGTTGGTTTCAGGTAACAGGCAAGCATGGAGGCGAGCACGTTCTCGTGCTGTTTTACTTATCTTCGTAAGGACATTCGAGGGACGGATTCTCATATGAGCAATTTGTTTTTTCAATATTCGAAGAAGTGTCAACAATCCCTGTTAGGAATCTTTTGATGCTCTATTATAATTTAACGCCAATTTCACTCTTCATTCAGAAGAAATGACTTCGGTAAACAAGTATGCCAGGATACCAGGAAGGTCCTGGAGTCTCGAACGTGCTCCGAAGCTTTCTGATCCTTCGAGGCTTCGAAGAATTTTTTATTCTTCTTCTTTCCTTTCTTTCCTTCATCTTTTTTAAGCCTGTTCGCAAACGAAAAATTCAAAATATTCATTTTCTCTCCGTTTGGAAACGAATCGATTACTGGCTACTTTATGTCATTTTTGCACTAATCATTTGTTACTAATTTTTATTTAATTAAAAAATAATTAAGCAAAATGGAGTAGGCCTATGATTGACGTTGATTACGTAAGCAATGATTTTGTATATTAGATTTCAAGGTGAATGCGTTCATGAAAACGAATTCAAGCAACGGAGCTCCCAGGATCTCATAAATTACTTGAAACTAACAAGGGAAGGATTGAATAAAAGGAAGACACGTATATATGCTGTTCAAAAAGGCTGCAGTCGTCCTCTCACGAGTGGGAACACAATAGATCGCACAATGGGCGCGTGTATCATCTCGCTCTAATCCTATAAATCAAGAAATGACTTAAATAAATAAGCCTGCCAGGATCACAGGATGAGCGAAGGCGTACGAATATGCTTCATTGAAAAATACCAAAATCTTTAAAATTTGAGTACGATCAGTTTTTCTTTAGGGGAAAAATAAAAAAAATCATACAGGCGAGAATTCTTGTGGAATTTTCAAAATTTTTTTAACGGACATATTCGATACCGGTCGTCTTAGGAGAACACACGAGCGAGGAGGAAACAACTTTAAGACCAGGTTAAGGAAGAATAAATTTCCTTCTCGTCGAGTGTTTGTCGCGATAAATATCATGATTTTAATGTTCAGTAAATGATTTCGCCGGGAGATGATCGCTTATAAATCGGCAATTCATTTCGAGGTGTGAAAATCATTGTAAATACAAATTAGTCAGAGATTTTCTATCAGGAGAATAGAAAATGCGAAGAGCAGTCTCCGAATTTCGAGAAGGAATCCATTGCCATCATCTTGATCCCTCGATCGTTTCGAACTCTCCAAGAAAGACCAAAATTCTTTCTTTAAATAAAATTTGTAAACTCGTCAGAATAATCAGTTCTCAACTATTGTTTGGAAAAATGCTTATAAAGACATTACTATAAATGTAATAATTAATTTTATTTGAGTGTTAAAGAAATAGATTGAATTTTAATACGAAAAATGCATTTATTGTATATATGAAGTAAATTTCAATCGAAAGAAAAATGTATTTCTTGATGTTTTTATTAACGATGGTGGTTATTTAAAATTATAATTTCTGTATTAAGAACATCAGGGATCCAAAGTAGAGAGTTAAATAAAAATTGAAAATATCAAATATGAAAAAAAATTATTTATATTTTCATTATTTTACGTAGTTATCGACTAATTATATACCCATAAAAATTAACGTTCATACAAATAAATTTTATATACAACTTACATGTATGTAAATACAAATTGTGCATAAGAGTGCAACTTGAATGTTCGATAGACTCAAAAAATTTGCATTATTTGATGCTAAAAATAATTATCACTAATTTTTATCCGGTTCTCTATACGCATATAATGTATATCAGGTTTATCACTATATGAATGTATTTATGCGTATGACTTAAAATTCCGTATTGGAATTTATTAAATTTTACTTATATCACAGAAAAGTAAATCACACATCTCTGTTACTGAGAAAAAAAATTTGATAATAATCTCACTTTTGAAGTCATAGGCTCTTGTGGTAGGAACGCTTTTGCGGAGACAATTTCTTTTTTTTTAATATCTGTCTTTCCAACTTTGACCAACCAAAAACAGAGACTACGGTAACTGTACTTTATTTTTAAGCACTAGATTTTTTATATTTTGTATTTTGTAATATACTTATAAATCTTTGTTATTGCAAAAGGAAAAAATATAGGAAAAACGAAAAAATAAAGTAACGACGATATAACATCAAAAGATATATGGTAGCGATTCTACACGATTTTTATAGTATTAAGAACCGCTATTAGAATTCTTATACTCCGGAAGTATCTGTAATTGTATTGCTTTAAATATTTATTAATAAAATAAAGTTACATAGAATTATAATAACTAAAATAATAAATTTTCACTATTTTTTGATAAGCAAAAAGTCAAAAACGTTTAAGCACTTTTCTGAGTTACAAAAAGTGCGCGAGCTCCCTTACTTCTCACTGGTGTGGGCGTATATGAAGTATACGCTAACAGAAATTCCATGTCCTCAACGTAACAGGAAAGCAAGACGGATTCAGAGTCAAGTTTTGGATCCGGACTTTCGTCTTGAGGTTACGATCTCAAGAATAAGAAATCAACGCTTATTTTTTCAATTCCGAAGTGAAAAATAATTTTGGAATGTACAATCAAAGAGAAATGATTGATTAATACTTTTTTAAAAGATTAACCAAGCGAAAATATTCGTCCTATCCGGAATCTTTCATAAACTTGTTTATTCGTTACAAATAAAATTTAAAAAAAAACAAAATTCAGAATAAGAAAACGATAAAAATAATGGGTATCCATAAACAGGCGTTAATTGATTCTCGGATAAAGCTCAGAGAGGCGTGAGGAACATTGTAAACTCGAATTAATCGAAGAGAATCGATCAGGAGCGCAGGAAGGCAGGGGAAGTTGAGCAACTCGTGAATGTTTCAGTTTGAGAAGAGGGCAAGATATTGAAAAAATAAAGAAATAAAGGAAAAATATGGAAATACATTTAAAAAGAGATTTAAAAATAAAAGATGAAAAAGAATCGTGCTACTTTGACTTGTGAGAGAGACTCGTGAAAACTGCAAGTCGCTTTTTTTGTTGTCTATGTTTTTCTTTCGTTCTTTCTTTCTCTTTCATTGTTCTCGTTCGCAAATCAACCCTCGATAGTTTACATTCGAGGTTGCGAAGGATCGTAAGAACGGGTTAGAAGTTCAAGAGAAATATGGTACCATTTTAAGCAGGAATGCATGAGGAACCAGAAAGTAACCCTTCACTGCGAATAACTCGACGAGACTGAAACAACTCCCATCAAAAAATTCTTTTTTTTCAATTCGATTATTTATGCATGAATCTTCACTTATTTTTCATTACTTATATTTTACAATTGTTTTCTAAATAAAATTTAGAGAATTTTACTATTTCAACATGCTTTTTTTAGTTTTTACAACTATTATCAATGTTTTTATTTAAAATTTGCCTCTAAAAAAATTCTTATGTTTGCAAAAAATGTTTTGGCATTTTTGCATTTTAGATAAAAAATTGTGAGCTTGTTTTTTCCTGCGACAAAGTCGACTCGACTTCGCAGTTGCGTAAATATGAAAATGATTGAGCGATTTTCAGTAGGATGAATGCTCGTAAAATGTGTACTAATCGTTGCAAGGTGATCGAAGATTCGAATATTTTTTGGGCCTGCCATTGTACGAGATCATCAAAGCGTGAAGACGAATCAGGATTTCATGAGACATGAGAAAGACGTTGAAAAAATGTGTGCAGGAGAAAAGCTTCAGGATGAATCCTTACGAACGAAATAATCTTTCGAGGCGGATTGTCACAGCTGGAGATTAAGTACAGAACATTAGCCTGATGTCAATTTTCAAAATTTTGCGGTTTTGCTCACAATGAGGTCCTTTCAAATAATTTTTTCGTACGTTGTAAAGTTGACAGGAGAGCAGGAAGCATTCGGAGCTTTTTGTCGCGTGTCGCGAATGAAAAGTCCACTCACTCCCTTTTGGCTTCCTCTCGATCTTTTTCGCTTCGCGGCAAGCGACTTCGTCTTTTTCAAGAACTCACGTCACAGCACCTGTTGGTGCACTGAGCACGAGAGGCAGGAGAATAGATTTATCGAGGAAGTAAAGCTCTTAACGTGTAAGGGTTGAAGCCAATTTTATCAGAATTTAAGAACACAATGAATTAACATAATAAATATTTATCTTGAATTTTAAATCGTATCGTGTAGCAATTTATTAAAAAGCAACACACGAGAAAACAAGATGAACATTTTTCACAACTTTATGCATAAAAGATACAAAGTTTATTATATTGTAAAAAAATGTTTAATTATCCACCATTACAGACTAAATAATTTTAAAAATTTGAAATTGGATGATAAAAAATGAAGAGTCTGGCGAGACGAAAGGGTCGGAGCAGCAGGTGCACCAGGCAGGTGGTTTAAATTTCGTGTGAAATAATCGGCGAGACTGGAAGGGAGAGAAGAATGTATGGTGCTTTAACCTAGGTCATGATCCCACATCTTACACCAAGTCTTACTTCTTCCCAACTTCTGTTTTACCAATGAACGTGAGAGGGATGATGAGCTAAAAAGAATATCTTAATCCTTCATCGACATTCTCTAAATATTTTACTTAAAAAAATGACAATGTAATATTTTTTTCTATATATGGAGAGTATAGAAACGTGTATATTACATTTCATTTTTGTCACGACAGTCTGGTCAAATTTTTCGTAAAGTTCCTAAAATGATTTGAGTTATTTCTCATACCCCTTATATTGTTTTTTGTGATTCAGGCTCAAAAATGTTTCGCTGTGAGATCGACTGGTCTTGTGAAAAAGTAAATTCTTGAAATTCAGTGAGCATCTTTTAAAAAGTGTTCGCATAAACAAAAAATTGACCATTCTTTTGGAGAAGGACTCTGATGTTTTTTTCAAAAATTTTTTGTATCTTCATCTGAGGAATTTCATGGTAGAGTTTCCAATTTCAGAGTCAACCTCTTGTCTCGTTCTGCTGCTCGGTAATACGTGAGAACCCGAGGAACGATCAAGACGAAATTTATTCGTCCAGGATAAAAATGTTCTTTTTTTGCGACTCATCGTCCAAAATATTATTGCGAGAATCTCTCGAGGAATTTCTTTAGAAATCATCTTTCCTAGAACCTTCACACACATTAGGTGTCAATTTTTCCGTATAGTTTGAGTAGTTCATTCCGGTTGTACACCGAATCTATCGAATGAAAAAAGTAAATAAAACGTGGTCGCCTTCCTGTCATTATCGATGAATCTTCGTCTCGCTTCTTCCAGTCTCGTATATTTTCTTTGTCATCAACCGTCTGTGAGAAAAATCAAACTTTCTGGAAGAGA
The DNA here is from genome assembly GCA_030522545.1 of Cremastinae sp. A BG-2022a. NCBI lineage: Eukaryota > Metazoa > Arthropoda > Insecta > Hymenoptera > Ichneumonidae > Cremastinae sp. A BG-2022a. Next base: position 14,754 of record JAPYYW010001624.1, read on the forward strand.
GCACATACGATACGTTCTCACGCTTCGTGGGAATGCAATTCTTGAAAGAAACAAAGAGCGACAAAGATAAAACGTAAAAACACGTGCAAAATTAATATTGATAATATATGTATATTTAAAAAATGATTACTCAGAAAATTAAAAAAATGTATAAAATAAAAAAGTAACAAAAGTTGAAAATATGAAAAGAAAAATTCAGCATTGTAAAAATCATAAAGAACATTCTAGTTGATAAAAGAATGTGGAGAATTTGCAAAAAAAAATGTCCGTTCTCATCACGTATGTAGAAAAACGGAGAGAAGGTTGCGCATCCCTTTAAAGGGTATAAAGCCTTGTTCTTTTTTTGTACTGAGCGTCCTTGTGCTCAAGGTGGCGAGAGAGAAAAACGTTTTTCCCTTTCTTCACAGTGAAAAAATAAAATATCTCATGGGTCGGAGAGAATTCGTTGCGGAGGGAAGAAATTATTTCGTACGAGACTTTTAAACGTACGTTAAAGTCCACACAAGTGAACGCGTGCGTTTCTCGTACATGTGTATACCTGATGAGGTTGAGAATGGAAAGATCGAGGAAGACTCGAGTCGGGGACCGTGAGAACTCGGATTCCAACGATGCCTTCTTATTCTCAGGATTATCAAGAACCCAGAAGAGCCAAAGAGTCTTTACGAATTCCCTGATAGTGAGGGGGCGAGTTTTTCGAATCGAACTCCACCAATTATTTTCTTCTTATGAAAAAAAATGCAACTCTACGTAGCGTCTAAAAAACTTTGCATAATTCGAAGTGAAAAATCTTCTCCGATTCTAGCAAAGTCTAACTCATATGAAAGTGTATCCTATTGAAAATAAATCGATCAAACTATTATAGAAATTAATTGGGTTAATCTAAAAATTTTAATTTCTTCGTCTTTCTACAAAATTGAATCTGGTAGTCTGTGGATTTAATTTTTGTACGTAACTCTTGGTAGGAATATATGCGAATGTTAATATATTTCGTTTTTTGTTCTAATATTCGTTATTCGTACGAATTTTAGCGCTTTAAGTAAGAACAAAAGGAAGTTTTGGAAGCTCTCCTTGATACGACTGATTCCCTAGTAAGCATGAGTCGAAATTATCGTTGCTCGACGATTCTTTCTCACGCTGGCGAGAGATCCGAGCGAGTCTCTCTCTCCTCTCTTCGTACAAAAGTGTGCATCCGTGAGAGAGACTTTTTCCTCTGTATTGCTTATGCACGCTGTGATCTGATGCCACAAATTCTCAGCGAGCTCTCACGCCTCCTCCCCCGACCTTTGATAATCTTCGACACAAAAAACAACGCATACACACACAGCACCTCGACCTGGAGAAAAAAAGAGAGAAGATCCATCTTTTGGCATCGGGACAAAAAAAAAGAGGAAGAGAAAAAAATTTTGGGCTAGTATCGTCGAAACCGTCTTGATCCTTCCAAGAATCTCTTTCGAGCTTCAGGGCTTTTCTCAATTGTCCAAAATGTTTTCCTCCGCCCTTTTGCCAGACCCAGGACCTAACGGTTCCCAGCAAACATAAGTTTTTTTTTCTGGAAATTCGTTTTTACGATATTTCATCGTCACACAGGATCAGAGAGACTTATTTTTCTTTGAATGTTGTTTGCAGCGTCTAGGGTGTGATAACTATGATAATTGAATCTAAATGCGAGATTTGAATTTTGTCCGGTCTTGGAACGATTTGGAGAAGGTGAAAATCGTTAAAATCGGATATTTATCATAAATCTGTATAAGAAGGCATTTGTGAGACTGAACGATTATTTCCTTCGTAGTTGGCTGGGAATTCCTTCCTATAGGGTTCAAAGTTCCCGATACACCCGCGGTGAAGCCGCCGAGAGAGGAGAGAGAAAGACGGCGATATAATCCTCCCACGACCCTTGAGGGCGAAAGCGTCTTATTCCTCTTTCTTATACATATAGGAATTCCATCTTATTCCGGGAGGTTCTCAAGCGTGAGAACGTCTTTTGCCCACGGTCAAATTCACCCAGGCTCGTATCAGGACCCCAGGCTAACGTAGGAACGATTTCAGGATTTTTGTTATCCCTCCAACTTATTCCTCCGCCATTTTGTTCCTGAAAATTTAAATGGTGTGGCGACACACGAGAAACTCCCAACATTTTTCGAAAACGTTTTGTCAATTTTCAAATCTTCATAGGAACCATGTGAAATTCGAATCGAGACCGTGAAGAACTAACTGGGAGAGCAGAAATTTTGGATAGGGGTTGAAAGGAATCGAAATCTCTGTTGATAAATCAAGAAATAAAGAATTGAAGAATTTATTTATCATGAATATTCTCGTAGCTCGTTTCATGATAATCAATCGAATTATTTTGTTCCTTCTCTAAGGGGAGGTATACACGAGTTTGCGCATTATCATGAGTTTGGAAAGTTCATATACATATAACAGCTTCATATTTACTTAACAGACAGGAGTACAGGAAATGTGACAGGTAAACCGACACGTGTACACGTTTCTGCCTTCGAGGATCAACATGTGTTTATAAATACATAATACATATATGTCTACTGCACGATAAAAAAAAATGCTCGAGATGAGATATAATGGACTGGAAGTTCTTGAGGGTGGCATTCGCAGAGAATCGGGGTTGCCTAATTAGCGACCAGGCTAGTATACTCACGCACAAAGTAAATTTTACCTGCTCTGCTAATATTTAACTGAGTGCGAGACAGTATGCACCTCAAAATAAAGGAAATATTTTCACAGGTATAAAGGACAAGGAAGGGGCGGAAAGCGAAAGAACGAAAGAGTTGAACTTCTAAGCAGAAGTGAACTACTTCGGAATCAGGAAATCATGAAGAGCGAGGAACGTTTTCAACCCTCGGAGGGTCGGTCGTTGTTAATTGCCTCCAACCTATAATTTGTGAAATCCCTCAATATACCTGGGAGAAATGATTATGTCCAAAATCCTTGTGACAGTTTATTGCTTCTCATAAAATAGGTTGTGAAAATGAAAGAGAGTACATGAATTTCAGCCACGTGACCTTTTTCATCAAGAGAACAGAAGTGGCACGAGGTTTTTGCGAAACTCGTTCGAGTTTCATCCCTCTTACTCTCGGTTACATACATGTAGGGGTTGATGCTTGAAGCATCAAAATAATTTAAAATTGACTCAAATCTCATCAGCCTGTAAATTTTGAAAAATGTTAAATTCAAAATATTTGATGACAATTTGATTATTGTCCTAACTAATAAATCAAGATGATTATTCTCTTAAAACCTTTTGAGCCATTAAAAATTAAATGAAAATAAATTATGGTAAAATTTGCTTCATTATATAATAATTTTAAAGTAAACTCGAGTTACAACAAAGTTGTGTCACACGAGACAGCGTAAAGAGAGGAGAAAAGAGTGAGGAATGTGTGCAACGTACGAGGGAAAAAAATGCAGGAAATCATCTTGATAGCGAGACTCGGAGAGTTCGGCGTGAGAACATGTGGCTTGGGGACACGTTGACTTCCACATATGAAGCAGAACCGCAGAAGGCACGAGGAGGTTTTTCTTACGTCCTACACTGACTCGTTCACACGTCTACATGTCACATCGAACTATCTCGAGGGTTGCTAAAATCCTATTCCTCAGAGTTCACCCCAAAGCCTTTCTCGCGAAACCTTTGACTCTCTCTGAACCCGCTGTATTTTTGCTGACTACGTATCTCGTGAGAAACTCGAGCAGGAGAGTTCAAAGTGAATTTCCACTATTCTATTCCTAGTACAAAAATTATTCCAAAATTTTTTTCGAGCAAGAGTAATAATTTTCTAAATAATTTTTGTATATTCAAATTTTGTATAAGGACATTTCAAAATATATTTATTAATTGATTTTTTTTATAAAATAAATGTACTAACGTTTAGCAAAAATTTGTTAATAATAAAATATGTCTTGAAGAACAACTCTTTTGATGCTTCAATTCACTAAGAACGTATATTCAACATTTTTTTTTGATAAGGTAAGCTTTTTGCTCATAGATTAGCAAATTACGAGAATGTGCAACGAAACTAAACGTTCATGCTTCATGTGGGAAAGGGTTAAAGTTTCGAGCTCGTTTGAATTTCTAGATGCCAGGGTAACAGAAAGCTGGTAGAGGTAGCGGCGGGTCGGACCGGGTAATTTCGTCCCTTAATGGCGGGGGTGCGCTTTCATTGAAGCTAGACTCCGCCCACTCCGGCAAGACCGACGCTTCGCGCCTCTAATTTTTTTTTCGCTCCCGAACCCGAATTCATCGACTTTCTACGAAAAAAAAAGAAATAATTGAAATATTTAATTAAAAGGTTCAGACGCTCCAATTCCCAAAGGGTCCGGCTCGATCTGAAAAATGACTAGGGGAGCAAGCTGGCGAAGAGGTCAACCCCTTTGCGAGGGAGCAATTATCAGATTTATCGGGAACCCATGTTTTGAGGAAAAGAACAGAGAGAATTTCGTCAGTGACGACGAGTCCCGACGAGCTCCGGGTTCATCGAGAAATGATTAGGTTGCCAAGCCCGGAAAGAAGTCAACCCCTTCGCCAGAGAGCAATTAACAAAAATATCGGGAGCTCATGACCGGAGTACAAGAGACCATCGCATCAACGTAATGAAAAAGTGACGCTCACTTTCGACTACGGAGGAGGTCGTGTTCGTACTTTGAACCCTAAACTACGGGGTCGTGAGGGTTAATGTAACAAAGCTTCACCCACTCGGCTACCAGGGGCCCAGAAATTGCAAGACAAAATTGCATAATCGGAATCGCAGCCATGGAATCTAAAAAAATTTTCCAGTTGTCTTTATACACTCGTCGCATATTTTCTTCCTTCGATCTTTAATCGATTTCTTATTTTTATAAATTTGAAATTTAGAAAATATCACAAATGATTATAACGATGATTGTGCGAGAATTATCTTAAAAATTTGCAAAAAGGTTTTTCAATATCGCATATAAGTCAAATTAAAAGACACTTCATGTTAGCACTTAATGTAAAAATTTTCATCAATTTACTGAACGATGAAATTTTCTCAAATTCTTAAAACATTATAGTAAAGCGTTAGAAAATTAATTATGCACTTTTTTGATGGAAATGAAAGCCAAGATTTTATTTTTGTATAGCTTATAGGTGAGAAAAATATTTGAATGTGGCAATTGCGCTAGGACCTCTTTTAATTTGAAGTGTGCGTAAGTTTCATTTTCTTTTTGGTCGGAGCCTTCGTGGACAGAATAGAGGGCAGAGCCCTCAAGGCTCTACGCATAATTTGATGAATTCACCTACCAGGCTCATATACTGTTGTGGAGCTAGAAGCTTTGAACCGACCTCGGCAAATTTATTCTAATTAAATCAAATTAGATTCACCCCGCGCTCTCTGGAGAACTCTCTTCGTCCATCCGTTATCTTTATCCAGAGAGAAAGAGAAAGAAAGAAAGAATAACCGGTGTGTCCTGCAAGTGCTATCGTGATTCGTTCGCTCTCGAGATTACAATCGAATTACAAGAGAAATTTTATTCTCCGTTAATCGCTTTACAATCGTTTTGTTAAATCTTTCGTCGAGGGTCGTGTGTCGCTGAGTTCTTTTTAGTATTAAAACGATTTCATGCGATATGAAAATTTCGAGTTTTCTGTGACGAAGGACGAGAATACTAAAACAGCGCCATAAAAGTTTTTAAGTTGCTGGGAACGTCTCAGAGACTCGACTTCGGGCGAGAGAATCCATCGTAGGACGTTTCGAAGACTGCGGGTGATCAAGGAAGATTTACCGTCGCTTTGGCTTTTGCACTAATGAGGCGGATTAACGTCTCGACGCGTATCAGGAGTCCAAAAATTCGTCAGAAGTCACAGGATTCGGAATTCGAGGAAGTAATTATTTCCCTGAATATAATTAGGATGGATTTACATTAATCTTTCGCACCCTCGTGCCGTTGGAACAGGGAAATATACCCGATAAGTTGGTCAGGAATTTTTACGAAATTTTCAGGACAAATTTTTTCCCAAGCCGCACTTTTTCAAAGGCCCTTCAAAGTACCTGTCAAAGGCACGCGTGTAGAGGGAAAATGCGATTTTCTCAAAAGGAAAATCTTTCTGTGAAAATAATATTTGTCATGAAAATTTTCAACACAAAAGGAAAATTGACTTTCTGTTTTCTTTAGTAACAGGAAAATAGGAATGAGAAAAGTTTTCCGAAATATTTTATAGGGCCCGAGGAAAATTTTCAAGGACCCAATTATAAGAAGGTCACAGGACAGGACATCATGAGGATGGAGGCAGTGAAAAGGAATTTTGGAAAACTCGTCGTACCGAAGGTTCGAATTTTCTATACCTGCGGGGTTTCCTACCTGCAGGTAGAATACTACTTTTATTCTCGATAGCTGCAGGAAAATTTTCAATGTAAAGATCCCCTCAGAGATTTTCGACAATGAGCCATATGACCTTCGAACCAATTATATCCTCATTTTCCATCAGGAAAGAATACAGGCCTCGGAGGTGTTCAAGAAAATCTGTTCCTTTTAAAGGACGAAATTTTGGAAAATGTGGTTTTGTCAAGGCCGAATTACCAGGATTTCAAAGATCAGCAAGAGTCGAGTATAATTTTCTCCCGCCAAGATATTTTTCATTTTTCTCGTCACAGAAAAATTTTACTCCTATTGGAAGAAAATATCTGCTAAAAATTTTTTCCAAAACAATTATCTTAATTTTTTTAATCCAGTAAGAAGAAAACCGAAAGACGGTCTGAAATGTTGAAATAAGTGAGAAGAACAAATAAAAGATTTGAAGTATCTATTATAAGCAAAGCTGAAATTTGATTAATGAAAATTGCATCATTGCATCAAATTGAAACATTCAAAATCATATTGAAAATGAACAAAATATGGTATAATGCCGATCTTCGGTTAAATTGTGTCGTTAATATTGGAATAAATTGAGCGTATTCTGAAATTTTCCCTATAAAATTCTAAAAAGGAAAGAATTACGAAAAATAAATGTAAAGGAAAAATTTGGACTAATTATCTCCACTTTTAAAACCCGGCGATTATGAAGTAGACGAAAGTATTTTTTTTTTTTTCGAAAATGTAAAATTTACGTATCCAGCGGGCTATCTCAAGCTTCGAAGATTTATGACCGACCTCACAGTCTCGAAGCTACCCCGACGATTCATGCATTTAGAAGCGACCAATCGGCTGCAAGTCGAGTTCTGAGAGTTTCGTGCACTCTCGAACCCGAGCCCGCGTCAGTCGTTCCAAGACTGGAGAACCGATCGGACGTGTAACGAATGAATAAAGTATAAAATAAAAGTGTTGAGACTCACCGGAAGGATGGTTGGCTTGAACGTTGTAATCGTCAACTTGTAGTGTACTGTTCGCTCCGTTTCTTGTGAATCTTATAACGTGGTACTGATTATCGTTTACTTTTACACCAGCTTCGCCGATCGGATGATCGTTCGTTCCCATATTATAAACTGCAAAAATGTTGCCTTCGACCTATAACATTTTTTCACAAATTAAAGAATGTACATAATATTTTTTCAATAAATAATATGTAATATACGAAAATTTTTCTACACATTTTAGGTTTTAATTTCAGAAATGAAATTTTTTCGATAATTTTTGAACAATACATCTATATTTTTTAATATTTAAAAAATCGGTTCTTTGTTTCATTTTCTTAGAGTTCATCTTTTTAATGAATGACTATAATATAAAGCTGAAATAGGTGACTCGCAGTATAAATTCAGAAAAGTTGTAAATATCTTAGTGTAATTTTGGTTGAAGTTTTAAGCAGATTTTCTCAAAATTATGTTTGTAAGATCGGTGAGCACAGTTACTCAAAAAGAATTCAACGAGTTAAATTGAAATTTTAGTCAGATATTTGTAATTATACAAATAATTGATCAAAGGATATTTTTACATTTTATAATTAATAACAGACTGTTGTTGATGATTAAAATCATTTTGTGAAAACTTATTTTCAACGTTTATTTTATAAAAAGTTAATTTAAAAAAAACTCCTTTGTTCAATATCTTTGATATATCTCGAAATAAATTTCAACTTATTTTATTTAGTGTAAAATAAGCCGAATGAAGTGTCGAGTGCATTCATCGCGAAGAAAATAAAAGAATTTTATTTTAATTTTAATATACTATAATTTTTTGGGTGCACAGCTAATAGATATAATCCCTAAAATACTTTGCTGAAAAATAATGAACTAACGATCTCTATTTCGAGATAATCGTTGCTCGTTGCGGATTCTATTCTAAGCAGTACGGCATCGCTTATTCCCGTCACGAAACCCATGGCTATCGTGTCTCGCTGCATTTCCGGCCTCCGGTCGGTCGGAAATGTGTAAGTTATAAGGCCTCGGCCGGGTCCGAACTCGTATGCGATTGCTTCTAAAAAAATAAAAGCGTAATGATGATATTAAAAACAATAAAATAGAAAAATAGAGTAAAAAAATGTATTAAAAAAAGTACCATCGTTGCAAGTCGGACCACTGAAGCTAGTCATATCACAATCACAAGTAAAACTATTCCATTGTTGGACGCACACCCCGTGATTCGCGCAAATATCGTGGGTGCATTTTTTTCCAGGATGAATATTAACATATATATCACAGCCAGATTCAACGAGAGAACTCGTGACCACCGCGTCGGACTTGAGATCGACGCTCTCCCCGCTCAGGTCGATCGAGGCGAGACAACCTTCGAATCCGTGACGACTCGAGATTGGTTTTGGCAGTTGACTATACTGCGTTTTTTCTACACCACCTACAATTATTGTTGATAATTTGAAAACTGTTCTCATATATTTATTAAATTTTTGGTATGTAAATTTGTTAACCTATATAAAGAATGCCATCGAGATCGAGATTTTCGTTGCTGCCTTGGCTCATCACGACCGCAACGTGATCATCAACGGCAAGCGTATGTCTTTTGGGGGCAGGCCTGCCAATACTGACGGCATGCCATTTCCCGTCGTTCAGACGAGCTCTCGAGGTGTCACGAAGTTTAACCGGACCATCGCCGAGATCGAACAAATAATGAATGTGTCCGTCAACGAGCTCCACCGCGACGAAGTCTCGTTCTCTTCCAGCATTGTAAAGAATCAAGCCATTTGCTTCTCTCGTTTTAAACTGAAAAATTTTTATTTTATTTCAAGAAAATAGGAGGATAGATAAAGTGAAGGAAATAAGTACCTGGAAGTAGACGTTCGTTTCGACGTACGCCTTGAGAACTGGAAGCCCGACGAAAGTGTGCTTCGACGTAAAAGTTACCGGATGATGTACAGGATGATTTCTTTTTCCAAATTTTCCCGTAACTCGGATTATCGGAGTAACTCCTTGATGTGATCCCTGATGAGAACCCGAACTCCTTGCAATTTCGAGGTAGGGATGCCCGTTGAACCACATTTGTTGTAATTGGCCAACGAAGTGTGGAACATTTTCGCCATTGTGAAGGTAACCGCCAACGTGCAGTGTTCGAAACTCAAGAATCCCGTCGTTTCCCAACTGCGTTTCGGCTTTCGAAAAAACCAGCACAATCAAACAATAAAATACTTCGAAGAACACTGCATTTTTCATTCATAAAAAAAAATATTTTCGCAAAAATTTACCTCTTACAGGCGGTTCCTCGTCGACTTGGAACTTTAGATTCGAAGCTCTTCTCGAAAACCTAAGGGTATGCCACATGTCATCGTTGAGCCCTTGGCCGGAGAGTAAAATCTAAAAAAAAATGTCTTCATACCTTCGGGAACTAGTGAAAAAAATTATTGTATTACCTTTTCTCGTTCTCCTATATGTAGTCTTAATTTCGCCGTTCCCTTGTCTAAAGATATTTGTAGTTTGTCTGAATTATTTTCGTGACTGGTAGCAATGAGAAGACCCTTCGATTTGTTCGTTTTGAATCTTATTGAAATTTCTTCGGCTTGAGTTCTCGAGTCCTCGGGCATCAGGGCAGTCATTTGTTGACTTCCATTCAAATGTAACGTAGATGCGTCTGTTAAAATAGCAAAAAAAAACTTTTTTTTAATAATTACGAAGTATATTTTTATATGCAGACATATATTTGTATGTATTTAAATGAATTATGTACCTTTTCCACATGTCGGGCCAGTATAAGGTGTTGATGTACAATCGCAGTGAAATCTGTTCCAACCTTCGACACAGCGACCGCCGTGCATGCACGGTTGAGAGGAGCAGTGCGCCGATTGAGTGTGACAAGCTGGTCTAACAGCACCTAATATTTTCAAATTATGTATATTTTTATAAACACAATGAATTGATACAACGAAAATTTTTTAATTAATTATTACTGAAAATTTAAAGGCTAAAAAAAATTTACGTTATCAACAAGTATAATATAATTTTTTTCGAGAGCTGCGGTGTCCGAGTGGTTAAGGAGTCAGACTCGAAATCTGATGGGCTATGCCCGCACAGGTTCGAATCCTGTCCGCAGCGAAATTTTTTAAATATTTTTTTATACGTTTATATATTTCAAATATTCTCTGCTGAATAATTATGCTAATCATATTCCATTAATTAAAAAAATTAGTGCTTATATAGATTGTAGTATAGGCTTTATTAAAAAAATAATATTTTTATAGCCGGCATTATCTTGAGAAATTTCTATTCTAGTATTTCTATTCTAAATTACCAGAGTCTTGTTGTTGGGCGTATCCTGTGATATCGACTGGTTGACCATCGATGACCAAGTCCCTCATGCATCCAACGTAACCTTGTCTTAGAGCCCCGCTCCAGAGTACCGGTGGAACATTTAGTGGTGCAAACGGTACTCCAACACCACCGATATAAAGTAACCCGTCTAAATCCAATTCAGTTGAATCACCTGCACAAAAACAATTTTTTTTTAAATTGAACTTTAATTGACTTTTTTTCATAATTAAAACATAGCAAGTATCGTGTTTAATTTTCTTCGGATCGAAAGAAAGAGCTGAGTGAAAAAATTAATTCACGATTTTTTCGCAAAGAAAATAAACAACTTAGATTTTAGAGATACAAGATCTTTCAAATAAAATTTTTAGAAATCATATTTCTAGATTATATAACTTTTTAATTATTATTTTTATTCTAATAATTATTCTATTCTTATTTTTGTTTTTTATTTCATAAATATTGTTGAGTCGTAATTATTGATATTGCATCACCCACATAATTTATCTTCGCCTGCTAATATAGAAATACAAACATTACATTATTTGTAATTTATTGGTTTGCAATTCTTTCATGATTGAATAGAAGTTCCAATTTCAACAAAATTTTGTGCACGTCTATACACTGATAGAAAAATTGATAGAATAGAATACATGGTTTGATATAATAATAAGTACATTTCTAACTATGGAGTATACGAACGATTTATGATACTATTGCTATTCGATAAAAATTTGAAAAACATAATATTCATTTGAATGATAGATTATTTGATTTCAGAATATCTTTTGGTAACTAAAACCTTCGTTACCCCTTAGAAAAATAAGATTGCCTACTAAAATTTACATAATCGGTAAAATGTTTATAGATATATAAATGGAATAATCAAAGATTATACTACCATATACACAAATTGAACTAGAAGTAAATGATATTTGAAAATTTTTGAAATTGAAATTTAGCTGGAAATATGAAACGAAAACAGCCGCGAAAAATAATTTTATGTAAAATACATCTGAAATAAATATTTATTAATTAAATGTGCGTTAGCTGCCAACTTCGGGAAGAAAAAACGCGCCCTTGAATAAAAGAAATAGTTTGCGATCATTAATATTTTCAAACAAAATAAATTTTTATCCATTTTACGTATACATAGAAGATGTATATACAGAATAAAAAATAGAGACAAAAAATGTTTATTTCTATAAGTCATTTGAGTAATAAGAGTTTTTTACCACATCTGAACGAAATACTTTTGTATTTTGTCGCGTAAACCTACATAAGCAATGTTGCGAAGTGATCAATCTATATTTATGCTGTTATGATTAAATTCAATTGTTTAATTTTGCAGAAACGACGCTTCTCAGCATTTAGAAATGTTGCAAGTACTTTGATTACCATTTCAAAAATAGTACCTCCGATCAGCATTGTAAGGAGTAAACATCTTAAGGTAGTTCTACCGTGGTTCTATGGTAAAAATGGTTTTCTATAGAATTTCTTAAAACTTTGTACATATGTTCTTTAACATGGTGCTCAACTGTGTGTCAAATTTTAAAAGGTTTCTCTACCTAGAAGACGAGATATTTATTGTGGAAAATCATATCTTTTTGTAACTTTCCATAAGAGCCTGTGTTAAA
>JAPYYW010001625.1:0-27053 GCA_030522545.1 Cremastinae sp. A BG-2022a
GGTTTTTCCCTCGACCTCGACCGATCACCATGGAAACAATAATGACCGAGGGATTAACGAAAATTTGATATTTTTTTTCCTCGTTACGCTCGACGAATTGTCTCTATTTATTTTTCATGTTTACGATCCCCGAATTATTCAAGTATATTCGCTACAAATAGTAAAAAATTCAATTGCAAAGTTGTTCTCACATTATTATACCCATCAATTAAGCTGTAATAAAAGTGAGCTGAGGAAAAATTTAGCGCGTTCAAGGCATCCAGACTGATTTTTCGAGAATCGAAAATAGGAAAATCCCAAAATTTCAAGTGGCAATATCTTTTCGTGTCCTTGACTTTTTATTTTTTCAAAACGAAATGAATGATTTTAACATCAAGATCATTATTTCCAAAGCAGCACACGTCGAGTTTTTTTTTAATGAGTATGATTAGCCAAAAGTTAATGCGCTCTATTCCGATAAATTGATTAGAGGCCTCATATCTTTTTTAATGTAAGGTAAGAGATTAAAAATTGTAAAAAATAATGCTGACATAAAAATTCGTTTAATGTACGAGAGTTTCAATTGTATTTAATTATTCTTTTTAGTTCTGCGATTATATAATTGTTTTTGACGTTTGATAATGACATTCAGTTCTCGAGACATTTCTCGATTATCGGACGACCTTACGCCTCGCCCAATCAGTTCCGTCCATTCGCAATTACGCATTACTTCATATTCGACGTAGCGGAGACATGAATAATCCATCCGGTCACGCGGTAATTACCGATACATGAATCAAACAGGACGATTTGTCGATGCACGAGTGTATGCATCGATGTCCAAATAACGACTATAGCGTACTCTCAGCCGAAAGCCCTTCGCACACAAAGAGCATCAATTAAATCTATAAAGCAGCTCACCAAGAAATATTTGTCCCTGGCATACGAAAAATATTCCCCGATATTTGTTAACTTCGATCGACCATGAAGCAAATCGAGCTGAATTATTTGCTCACTTATTTATTCGTCTATTTATTCCATTTGCATGAAATTTATTTATTTGCTTGTCAATTTTTAATTTCTCGTTTCAATATATCGAGTGGAGTTCGGTGACGCGTCTCGACAGGATATTAGCCGGAATTAATATAGTCTATATGTACGAAAGTGTATATAAAATGGATGGCAGGCCCGCGAATCCATATTTTCCAACGAATATCGTATCACGAGCGAATGCCCTGGGTCAAAAGGACTCGCGCGGAATTTCTATATATTCATCGATTCCGCTCTCTCTCTCTCTCCCTTTTCCCCCGTTTCGTCTCTCGCTCCCTCGCGTCCGTTCATTTATCCTCTCACTCCCGGCATTTGACCGTTACCCTGTTATTAATCGAATTTACAAACACAGATATACGTCCTCGTGGACGGAATTGGGCGTGAGCACTGACTCGAAAATGTACTGCCCGACTGTAATACGATAATGAACGTATTGCCGAGATACGTTACAACAATTTCGTGCCCAATGCACTCGCCGAATCCCGATCGAGTCATTCCACCCCGCTTGCACCCGTCGTTCCATCTATTCCCATTTTTAATAATGCCTACCAGCCCCGACTGCATGCTGCTCCAAATTTGCCCGAAAGAATTTCGATTAACGACATTTTTGATCCCGTTCATTTTCTGCATTTCTCACGGCGTCTGAACATTCATTCGTTCGTTGAAAATGCAATCTTGGAAATTAGGTGAAAAATTTCGGATAAATTTTCTCTGTCGCTCAAATATCTAATTGAAATTGATTAGAAACAATTATTGGAATAGAGACTTTCAATATTATTGGGAAAGATTGGTCGTTGAGGGAAATTCAACTTTAATGGATGAAACTTTTTTTGGCCGACGAATACTTGAGTAATCTACTTTCGGAATTTTTGCAAAATCAATAGCTTCGATCTTGTAATAAAAAATTCTCGAATTTTTAGCTTTGTTGGTCCATGGAGATAATTTAGTACGAAACGTTTTACTGTATATTCAGTCGTATTTATTTTATAAAGTATAAATTATATCTATCGCTCAAATGCATAATTAAAATTGATGAGAAATAATTATGAGAAATGAGACTTTTTAATCTTATATTGGTGCAGATTTTGATTTTTAGGTCCAATTCAGATTTAATTAATGAAATTTTTATTCCGGGCGGACAAGTACTGGAGTAATCTACTTACGAAATTTCATCAAAATTGACAACTTATTTTACGATGAAAAATTTTCGTACGTACTTATTACGATGAAAAATTCTCGAAGTCGACCTTTTTTGGGCCACAAAGATAATTTGATTTTTAGTAATGGGTATAATAGATTGGCAATTCCGAGGATTTTTAAGAACATAGCAATTTTAAATATGTATAAAATCCATCTCAAAAAATGAACAAAATAAATGTATTCTGTATCAAGTGCACAAGAGATTATATTGATACTATCGATGAATGTCCTCTGTGAGAAAAATATTCGTTTTTTCACGCTCTCGAGTATGCTCGGGCATAAATATAAACATTGTTGAACTAGTACTTTTTAAATAATGATCCCGTTGGACGGAGAGGAGAGTTTTTGAAGCGTGCGAGGTTTCTCGCGCCGTCGGTGAGTGCTTTTCAGAACGGGAATGGCAAATTTATAGAGGTTGCTCACGGAATCGTTTTCGTTCTCCGGGGTTGAAACACGAGTCGCCCCCCCTCCCCCTCTCCTCTCATCGTCCCTCCCGGCAACCCCCTTTTCTTCTTCATCCCCCTCCACCGAAGAGACGTATTTCCCAGCCTCAACGATAGGAATGAAAAGCCACGATTTCACGAGCGATTAACTATGACGAATATTTCGAGTGCTCCCGAAATTAGTACGCACACAAACGCGAATCTGACAAGTGGAAAGTCACGAAATAATAATCGTCGAAATTTTTCAATGACACGAAAAAAAAACAAAATTTACTCTTTTCTACACCAATAAAAATCAGTATATAATTAAAATATGCAATTTACGTAATTATTATTTCAACCCGGCAAAATTTAAACAATAAAAAAAATGTACAGAGCGATTCGTATGTAGAACGTGAAATAGACAAATTTCAATATCTCATCGAAATAACACGAGACGATCGAAGTGGACGATTGAAACGTTTGTTTCTCTCGGCCGAAAAAATTAAATAATGGTAAAAAAGTAAACGGCGATTGATATGGGACGTAAAATTGATAAATGTGTATTTTTTTCGGTAGATTGGAGAGAAGAGTGATAAAATGTGCGGAGCGTGTATTATATTCGTTAATTTTATTATCGAACGATTCTGGATCGGAATATAACATGAGCGATAAATTGCGGACTGCAGTAGTCTCGGAACGGGCAATAAAGCTTCTTGCACCCCTAATAACTTAACGCAGGGATAGGCGCGAGTGTATTGGTGGAGCATGATGCATGTGTGAATTTTTCAACGATCGAGTCAGCGAGCCGAATGCGCTCTCTCTCACGGAGCAATCAATGTGCACGTATAAATATACGGGGGCGCGTGTAAAGTATTGGCCAAAAAAGCCCTGGTAACACACCTCGCGTGTCACGTTTTTCAAGCCTGCTGCACAGCGCTGCGTCCCGCCCGCTCACACTCTCATTTCTGAAGTACACACGGTGTACACAAAGGCGTAAAATATCGAATGCATAAGCGGTCGGAGAGCCACTCTCGGGCATAACGAACGCGACGCCTCTCTCTCTCTTTTTCTCTCCGACTATATGCTCGAATCCACGGGCAAACCAGTCTAAAATTCTCCTATTTCGTATACGCCTAGACTGAAAAAGAATTTTCTTCATATTTTACCAAATATACACTTGGCTGGCTCATACTTTTACCATACATTGAATGAAGATTTAATCGATGTTTCTTCATTTCAGATCAACTTTCGTTTAAATAACATTTATGTACTGTACACTGAGAAACAACCTTTTTTCGAATCTGATATAATAAATCTAATATATTGTATTTTATAATTTTGATTGCAAAATAAATCTCATGATTTTTTTTTGTCAGATTAAATTGACGTTTATTCATTTTGATTCTGTTCCGATAGAAAACACTATATCAAAATCTAATAAATGGTATTATAATAAATGGTACGTGGTCATTGCAACAAAATTTTGTTTTCAATTCACGAGGCATCGTCATCAACTTCTTACCACGAAACAATCCAAAACTTTAAACAATATTATTTTCTTTCTTTTTTTTATAAATATATACGTTTTTAAAAAAAATTTTTATTTGTATTTTATTTGTATTTTAAATAGACGTGGCTTTTATTTTCCATGAATGAATTTGTCTCCATTTTTATTCCGAGTATCTTGTTTCTTTTCGTAATGAATTCTTTGCGAGGGCTCGTTTCGAACGGAACGGTCGGTGCTGACGTCTTTTTTTGTGCATATACACGTACTCTCGTACATGACTGTGGTCAAAGTGCTTTTTCCACCGCCCTCGCTCGCTCTCCTATTCTCCGCTATTACGTGCTCGATTTATTTTTTAATTCGCGAATTAATTTCACTCTGTAGCACGGAATTCTCCTCTCGAGCCGTTTTCACACGAGCGGATATAAGGGAGGACGAATTTTCTGTGGATATTTTTATTCCTCCCTTTCCCCGGGTCTCGCATACATTATTTTCCCCTATTTTTGTCTTTCTTTTGTTTCCACGCTGTAATCGTTAATCCGCGACGTTGATCGAGATGAGCGATTTTTTTTTTTTTTCAAAAATGAATTTTTTCAAGCCCAGATAGGTCATGACGTCCCTTCGTGATTTTTGCAGGCGGCGTTGCGAATTACACGATCCCGGATTCACCGGTCGCCGAACTCGGTGACGTTTCCTACGACGGGCAAAAAATTGATGGCACGCTGACCGGCGGTCTTGGACGATTGATTGACGGCGAGACCGGCGCGGATAATTATAGACTCGACATTGGACGCGAAAAAGGTAAAATTTTCCCTTATTCTCCTTTTGAACTTGACTCCAAAAATATCGCAAATAAAATACATGCCAAAAAACGACAAAAAATAATATCACAAAACAAATAATTGCTCTGTGTGAAAAAAAGTAAATCACGAAATATTCGATATTTGGGGAAAAAAATTAGAGCTGAGACGAAAAAATATGTTTTTTTAACGAATCTCTGGTCAAAGGGGATTTTTTTTTTCGAGCACGGTAAAACGTATTTGGAGCGAAAAAAGAGAGCGACTCGCGTATACATTTTTCAAGTACAGACGCACACGGCTCGTACGCAAAAGAAAAGCCATTACGTTTCTTTTCCATTACGCAAGAAAAAAGAGAGCCCGAGCTTGCGAGAGTTTTTTCGTCTTGGGGGGTATATCGAGCTCGAGCATGTGCAGGACCTGCGGAGAAATTGCGCTCGATTCTCCCGCGTATACGCGAGACTTTCTCATTTTCGTCCTCCTTCATTTTCTATTTATTGCACAGCCATTTTAACGTAATCTCCGCGCGTCTTTGTGCTCATCTTTTTTCATTATTCCACCCCTTAAGGACGAATTCGAGATATTTTTGAAACAGTAAAGAGTTGCTACAATTTTCATATCTTCATTTGGAATGATATGAAAAGATTTCGTTTCTACTTTCAAATTATTCATTTTGTTTTTTCAAAAAAATTTCAATAAATTATTTTCATTGTCTCGGCGATTCTATTTTTCGTATAAATGATCTAAAAAATTGACTCAAAAATGTCAATTATAAAATCGAACCAAAAGCTTCAGTATGAAAAACTAAATTCAGTTCTATTTTAAAAAAATTTTCTCGAAGTCCACATTTTCATCTCATTGACCAAAATTGCCTCCTAAATTAACTCGCCTCGTTATGGTTTCAGAAATGAATTTCAGACTCAATTAGTATACTCCGAGTATGAATTATTTGAGAAAGCAGCGACTCTTTATCGGATTTTCTCTCCGAGATATTAAATTTTTTCAGTAAATCTGTTAGTAAAAATAGAAGCAAGGAACGACGGAGCGAATTTTTTGAATTTTTTGAAAGAGATATTGATTGTTCGTTTAATGGATTTTAAACTTGTTAAGTATTAATCCAATGGTGACAGGTACCGGATGGGTCGCCTGGATGAGAGACAGCTTCGCAGACGACCGGGTCGATCTTGTTTTCGAATTTTACGATGTCAGGATCTTCGACGCTGTACACATGTATACCAACAATTACTTTTCACGTGACGTGCAGGTAAATTAAATAAGAGTTCATTCGAAAATTGGTTAAGGTAGGAGTCGCGTGACAGTCTATTCAAAAGTTTGGTTTTACGTGTTAATTAAATGTAAAATCATCACTTTTTGAGACAGAATTTTTTCAAAATTTCTACTGATTTTCTTTGACATCATATTAACATATGAGCAAAATTTAAAGAAGCTTCACCATGTGGTTATCGAGATATTTATTTCAAAAAATTGTCACTTTTAACATGGGCTCTTATGAGAAATAAAAAAATGTAACGACTTTCAACAATTAATATCTCAATTACTAGATGGTGAAGCTTCATAAAATTTGGCATACATTTCGACATGACCTCAAAGAAGATTTCTGCAAATTTTTAAGAAATGTTATCTCAAACGATTTTACACGATTTCTATCTTAAGGTGATGTAAAACACCCAATTTCGAGTGATTTTTCAAGCAAATCCCACGTTCGTATTTTTCAAGCAAACAAATTGAAATTGAATTGAATTTGAATTTCAAAAAACGAAACAAAAGTTTTATTTTGGTTTTTTTAAATTTTTGTTTAAATTCGAAGAATGTCATGCACTAGTATAATGTACTCTGCATAACATATTCAAATTTCAAATTATTTGCTTGAAAAATACGAGCGTGGAATTTTTCCAAAAATTCACTAAAAATGGGGTGTTTCGTATCACCTTGAGGTAATTTATACGAATAATGGAATAAAATTCTTCATTTCTTCATTACATTGAAAGCGTAATTTTCTTTTTCGTGAATCGTCGTCGAGTTGTTCATTATTTATGTAAATACACATTTTCATTTATTTATCGTTTAATAATAATTTTCAGGTATTCTCGAAAGCAGAAATTTCATTTAGCGTGGACGGTGAATTTTGCGAGGACGAGCCACTCTCATATTCGTACATACCCGACACTCTGCTCGAGAATGCGAGGAACGTTTCGATCGCTCTGCACGGACGGAGAGCGCAGACGATCAAGCTCCAATTGTACTTCGCAGCTCGATGGATCATGATAAGCGAGATAACATTCGAGACGTGTAAGCCGAAGCTCCGTACCGACCGACGTACAAAACTAAAAGCGAAAAAAGAAGAAAAGCCCCGAATGAGAATAATTTTTCAACGTGGAGAAACGAGTGAAAAAGTAAAATAACCCGGAATATAATTCTCTCGACGAATCAAGTCTTGACGTTTGCCTGATAATGAAAACGTCCGTCATTGACACACGACCCGGCAGCGCCCTCTTTTCCAATCGAAAAGTCAAATCTATTTAATTGGGCGAGGATCGAAAAAAAAGAATCTATTTTCGAAATGAAACCGTTCCCGTACTTTTTTTTTTCTTTTTCGCTCGTTCCGACTTTATCCCACTTTTTCCCGTACCCTGCTGTCCTGCTTCTCGATACAGAGTTATCGATCAGTGTTGCAAACACACGTATACGCAATCGAATACGAGAGAAAGAGGTGCGCTCAGCGAAACGTGTCATCCTGTCGCTGTCAACGTTCGCCCCTTTTTCTTTCTCTCTCTCTCTCTCTCTCTCTCTCGCAATCGCTCTCTTTCTCTCGGACACAAACGCACTCTCGCTTATCGTTTCAGCGAATCCGTACGAGAACACAACGGTGGATATCGGATCGCTGGACAGCCCGAACGGTGGAGCAACTAATCCGGAATTGGACCTCAATTTGCAGACAAGTAAGAGCTCAAAAATTAATTAATCGGGAGGCGCGGTGGAGCGGGAACGAGAAAATATTCGGAGCGTCCTCGACGTCGGCTCTCCGTGAATTCGTGGCGGGAATCGACAAGGAGTAAACACAGGGTCGCGTCCGGGAATGAATTTTACTCGGGTTTTGCGAATAAGCAGACAAGCAGCGGGGGTTTCCCCCCGCGCGGGAACTTCATTAGGAAAATGAGGCCGCGGTGTTCTTTACCGAGAAGATGCGATTAGATGGCGCACCGGCTCGCGGACTGTGTACTCGGGGACTCACGGTTTTGCTCCGGGTGGCGCAGAGACGCTCCGGGAGTAACGGCCGCCGGAAAAGGGATCCTTTATAATTCAGGTTGCAACTTCCGGGCAACGTAAACAATTAGCTGGATTAAGCGGTGGATAGCTGGGCGTAATACTCGAATACACGGCCGCATCTTTTACTTTCTTGGGTTGTGAATGTGGGCGGGAGGGAATTTCTCTCTCTCTCTATCTTTCTCTCTCTCGGTATTTGAGAGCAAAAAGTACGAAAAGAAGCGGAAAGCTTTCGCGAATATCTCGCCCGGAGAGAGAGAGAAAGAGCTCGAACGGGAGCACGTTCGAGCGAGAGAGAGAATCCGGAATAAGAAGGCGCGGTAAGGGAGGAAAAGAGAGACCGGAACGTGAAAAGCAGACTGCCAGCGACTGCGGAGCGAAATTACGTGTCCCATATAAAACGACGAAACCATCTTACGAATTCTCGCCGTACACGGACTTACACGTTCGCCCCTCTCTCTCTCTCTCTCTCTTCCTGATATTTATCGAGGGAAGTGGGGCAGAACGGTGCTTTTTTTTATTATTCGAGCTTAAGGGTGTACTTGCATTAATCGAAAAATAACTTCAGCTCTTGACTTTTTTTTCCTAATTAAAAGTTTCTTAACGCCTGCTATTCCACTCTCACGTTCGAAACACTTTTGTCACGTCATTCGGAAGTATTTCTCCTTCACTTTTTGTTACAGTTTGTTGAATTGCTGAAACTTTACATGGTTAAGAATATATTACGTCCAAAATCAATGATGATATATAAAATTTTTGAAAATTTTACATAATTAATATTAAATAATAAACATAAATGAAAAATAAGTATTCGTAAAGTAAGAATAGGCTCGAAACGTTTTGAACAAGTTGGTACTGACGCAACATCCAATTAACAACTGTTTTATAAATTTACATAAAATTGACTGAATTAATAAAATAATAAATAACGTTAAAGAACACAAAATGCAAATAAAGTAAATAATAATTTTCATAAATGAAAGCTGAAACAAAAAACTTTTTACTTTTTCATACAATTTTATTTTAAATAATATCCCTGACTTGTAAAATTATTTGAAACAAATTAAAATTTGATTATAAATTGATTAAATCATGATTTTTTTCATTTAAAAATTCCTCAAAAAATGTTTTCCATTTTTTTTTGGCTCATGTTTGCTAAAAATTCATCATTTCGTGCAATTTTGCTCTTCGCTTCGATTCGGCGCTTCCGATTTCGGTCCAAGAGGAGGGATCGGGAGATTTTTTTCGTTTTTGACGACGTATATGCAAAGTTTGCTAAGCGACGACTGAGCAGAAATTTCCCTATCTTCCTGGCCGGCTAGCCGGTGACCGGGAAACCTGGCCGTTGTTCAGCCCTTCTCGGCGCATACGTGCATTTTTTTCCACGAACACACATTCATACGGA
The DNA here is from genome assembly GCA_030522545.1 of Cremastinae sp. A BG-2022a. Classification (NCBI taxonomy): domain Eukaryota; kingdom Metazoa; phylum Arthropoda; class Insecta; order Hymenoptera; family Ichneumonidae; species Cremastinae sp. A BG-2022a. The sequence goes on from JAPYYW010001625.1 coordinate 9,646, forward strand.
TATCGCGCGGCGAGCATACAGTATAATGCCGGATCTTGCCGACCGCCGACATTTTTTTCCGGATTTCGCGAGGACCGCGGGTGTAAATAAACAAAAAAGGAAATAAAAATACGGGGAAAAAGGACGGAAGGGTAAAAAAAAGAGCCCGCGCGCGCCTCGGATGAATGCACAATTCTACGAAAAATATGAGCCGGAGATAGGAGCTTTTTCGCCCGCCCCCGCGGCGACCGCCGCAATATGGAAAAACGATTTCGCGATATAACGAAAATCATTCGACCGTGCACCGCCCGTCATGATATCCTTTATTTCGCATTTTACGATCTTTCGTCAAATGAAAAATCGTCGTTTGTTTTCCTTTTTTTTTATCATTTTTTCATTTTATTTTTTTGGCAAATTTTTCCCCGACGCCAATTTGTCGGTCGGAAGGGCAAAAGGGTTCACGTGGACGATTATTCCGGGATCTTACGAATGGAAATTTTTCGTCAGGGCGTGACGGACGGGCCGGGGTGTCGTTGATTCGATGCAAAGTTTAGTCAGCCCGGGACGAAGTTCGAGCCGGATGGAGAAACCCTCATCGCGATATGATCAATTAAGGGATGAAGAGCATGAAGCTGCCTCGCAACGCGAGCTCGCCGTGGCCCAGGAATTATTATACATTCCACGCTTCGCGTAACATCCCGCCGTCTATCATTATTAATGCAAACAGTCTCTCGCGTTACACTTCCAACGTGCACTCTCCTCGCGGAGTACTATTTCAACTTCTCGCGACAAGACCAGATTCTTCCGCCCTTCGCCGTTCTCCCGTTTTCATTCTATTTTTTTTCTTTCTTTTTCGCTTCTTTTTTCGGTCTTCGCTCGGCTCTTTTCCACGACTGCAACGCGACGCCGTCACTTTTTATTAGCCCCGCGCGCAACTTCGTCTCTCGCGACGATAAAAACGTTTTTCTTTCCACTTTCGAAACGAACGCATCAGCGAATGAAATTTCACTCGACCCTTTGAAAATTTATCTACCAATTAATTTTCCCGGCGTAATACATCCGACAGCGGGTTTTTTTTCAGATGAAAATATATTTTTTTGATGAAAAATTTATTTCTTTTTTCTTTTTTATATACGTCGAAGGTAGGAATTTAAGAGTGTTGAGTCCATATCGCAACAAATCAAAAGCTTGACTGTGTTTTTTCTCCCACACGAAGTTGTTCGAGAGTAAAAATTTATTTAGATGAAGAAAAACTTATATATTTATAGTATGCTGTAATTACATAGAAATTAATGCGATGCGAAATGCGACGACGGAACTTTCCCTACTCAGGAAAAGGGTTCAAGTATGCTTGGGTCAATAGTGATCTGCACCTTTTGGAGATTCTATTAAATTTTATATCAAATTTTAAAAAATTTTCCATCATTTTCAATTTTAAACGCAACACACTTAATGAGGAGCTTCCTAATGGGGGTGATTATTTTACACATTTTGGAGATTTTATTAAATATTATGTCAAATTTCATTTTCAATTTCGTAACAATTATATATAAAGTTACAAGGCAAGTTTTGTAATACGGTTATGTGTCAGTTACGAAAATTATCCTTACTGTGTTTGCTGGGATCCTTAATGAGGAGCTAATGGTGACGAATATTTTACACAACACCTTTTGGAGATGTTTTATTAAATATTATGTCAAATTAAAAAAAAATTTCAATCATTTTCAATTTTAAACACGACAACCTTAATTCGCGAAATTCGACTTTTGCAGTTACGGCTCGCGAGGAGGACCAGGAATACGTGCAAGTGCTCATTGGCGTCCTCACGGCAATCACGCTACTCCTGCTCCTCGTTTTCGTCATAATTTTGATACTGAGCCGACGTCACAAGCTCCAGAGCTCGCCGACCGTACTGAAAAATCCCTTCGGCTTCGCCGTTAACATGAAAGTAAGTTTTTACTCGTTTTAACGAAAATCTGGAGCGATCGGCTTAAAATTCAATTCGTGTCAGGACATTCTTTTGAATCTGACGCCGAGCGGCATGCTCAACGACAACGGAAGAGTCTCCCCGGAGCCCCCGGAAGAAGACGTCAGCATGCACGAATCTTTAACCATGGAACAATTCGATTCGCCTCTCGTCGGATCTCCGTACAAAGCTACTTACGCAGCAGTTGTCAACACTGGTAAAAAAACTGTATTTATAAGTATTCTCCAAAAATACATTTTTTTTAATAGTTTGTTCACTTTGGAGTCAAATAAATCATTTGTTTTTTTTGACGAAAATAAATGCAGTTTTACATGTTAAAAGTATAGGGAATCGAAATTTATTAAGAACACGGAAAATTTGAAAGAACGTTCTTTGCCACTAAACAAATTTTATATAAATTCAGAAAAAAAATCGTCTACATTGTTTTATACACGGAAATTTCATGGTTCAATTGTTCGGAAAATAATTAGACGAAAATTCTAAAAAAGTTCGTGTTTACCCATTTCGTATGAAAGAATATCCTCTCCAAATTTGAACGAATTTTTATTATTTCGTTATGTCTATCGAATCCCCTTAAGCAGATTACGTTATTCGTATTTTAAAAAATCCGCACCGTTGATTTTACAATTACTGCTTATGTGTGAAATGTTTGAAAAATATATTTTTTTATATATTTTAACAGCGTATTTTATACATATATGAGAAAATGAAAATGAATAATAATGAACGAATTTCAGATCCTCCGAAAGACGTAGGCTCAGTGGAAATTCTTGAGCAAGAGCCAAATCCTGGTCGTGCGGATTCGAGAGGAATGAATTCAATTCCAGGAGCAGCGAGCAGTTCGTCGTCGCCGGCGTGTTCGCCAGCTCGTCATTCGCATCATTACAGAACGCTTCAGCTGCATTCGAACAGCGCAAACGGCAGGCCGAGCGCGGTCCCGATGTCCTCGAATTATCAGAGGGAGTCCATCGACCCGCCGAGCTCAAAACGATGGCACACCGCGCCAAAAGAGAAGCACAAGGTAAAAATACCCTAACTTTGATTTAGAGAAATTTAAGGCAATTCTATAGGTACAGTCAAATCAAAAGTTTTTATTTTATTTTATCTCCATACCATATGGTTTTAGAGCTTAAATTTATTTTAAAAAGTTTTTAAAAAGTATGATATTTTAAAGAAAATTAAAAATATAATCTTAGGATTTTTTTTAAACTGAAGGAAGTTTATTTGAAGTACAATAAAAGAGCTGTGAAAAATTTTAAGAAGGTTCATATAATCTAGATTCCAAGATATTTAGTATTGAAAATGGCAATATTTAACACAAGCTCTTATGGGAGAGCACTGAAAATAGGGATTTTTAACAACAAATATCTCAATTTCTACGTGGTGAAACCTTTTTTAAATTTGGTACGCATATGCGTAACGTATCAAAAAATGGCTATACCAATTTTCAACAAATTCCTAAATAATCGATAAAACTATAGAACTACCTTAATTCAGTGAAAAAAAAAGTTCAATCGCTGAAAACCTTTTATTTATATCCCAGATATTTTATTTTATTTTTCTCGCAACAGCGCAAACTATTTTCATTCTTGTTGCAAAATTCATGGGAGTTTTATGCCAGCTCGTTACGATAAGAAAACGTGACGCCTCGTTGGTATAAACATTGCATAAAATTAGCATGCGTTTGTAAAAGGCGATTGCGAAAAATAGGTACACGAATGGAAAACAGGTTTATTGGCTTTCCCGCTGATTTCTTTATGCTCTGTTTCGTCAATCGCTGAAATCGGAGGCTCTATATTCTCGCTACGATTTTTGCAGGTACCCGCACCGATCGTCAGCTGGAACATTGCGCCCAGTATGAACAAACCTTACAAATGCAAGGAAATTGAACCGACCGACATACCTCGCGGCTGTTTAAGAACCATCGAGAAACTCGGATCGAGTCACATAGGCGAGGTATTCTCATTAATTTCGATTCAAAATTCAATTTCAATAATCGATAATAAAAATAATTTAATACTATAATACGTCATAAGGAGTCACGTATTAATTTTTTATTACTTTTTCGATTCTTTTCAAGAAATTCTGATAAAATGTTGTAAAATCATATGTTAAAAGTTTTTTCGAAATATTTAAGACCATCGGGGGGCCAGACAAAAAGCAAAAAGTACATTTTTGGAGTTTAATTCCTGAAACCTCTGCTTTGTAAGTTGATATTTTATGTCTCATGTCAACTTAACTGTCAGTTGGCAACTTATTGAGTAAATTTTGTTAGCAAGTTAAACATTTTTCACTTTTTAGAAAATAAGATAAGAAAAATTATATTTATAAAAAATATACACTATTGCTAATAAATTTAAAGAACTAATTAAAATCTCGAATTTTTAATTATCATATTCAGGACAAATATTATTTTTGTCCATATATGAATCAACGCTAAATCAGTAACTTTGGAATCTGCTAACTCTTGAGCCAGTAAAATAATCTTGAATTTCGTACAAAATTTTTTCACATTGTTATAGAAGCACTATATCAAAAATTGATCCAATACTTATATTTTTATTTTAAAAAATTCCTCACACGTCCTTAAAATGATTCTCAAGTTCTCTAAATATTTACTCTTTAAAAAGTATCTTTTTCCAGACTTTCAATTTTAGCCAAACCCCTAAAATATTAGAATACTATATATTGTAACACGACTCGTAGACTAATCGATGGTTAACAATCGACAGGCGATTATCTGCGAGTCCGTGTCACTGGACGAGGTCGTGTCGGGGGCGGGAAAGCTCGTCGTGGCGAGAATCCCATCGGCGAGCGCGGATCGCGGTAGCTCATCTCGCACGAGCGAGACGATGAGAGAAGTGCGTTTTCTTTCGTGCCTGTCAGACCCCAACATCGCCAGAATTCTGGGCGTATGCTCGGCCTCGGATTCGTCACCGTGTTGGACGATTATGGAGTACACGGAGCTCGGTGATTTGGCCCATTATCTGCAATACAGCGTTCCCTTGACAGGAACGTTGAGGCCAAATTGCAACTTGAAAGCTCTGAGGTAAAAACCAGTCTAATTTTTTTTTTCAATGTTCAAAAATAAGCATTGAAAAAAGTATTTTTTTGAAATTCTTCCTTTTACTCTTTTTTTAATATTTTGTCTCTACGACTTTCATTTTTTTATTTAATTTTCCTATCTTGTTTTTATTACCTATAATTTTTTTAAGACTCACTCTTATAATTAACTTTAGTAAAAACTGTCCTCTATAATGCATGTATGAAAACATTTTAAAAATTAGACTTTCTGTTTCTTCAGAAACGTATACAAGAAAAAAAAATATAAAAATTAAATTTTTCGTTTCTCTATAGGGTCACACTATTCTTTTTTTTATTCCCATTTTCTCTACGATTAATTTTTAATGATTTTCAGTAAAAACTGCCTGCTGTACATGGGAGCACAAATAGCATCGGGAATGAGATTCCTCGAATCGAAGAATCTCGTCCACAAGGATCTCGCGGCGAGAAATTGCCTGGTCGGGCGTTGCTACAGCGTTAAAGTGACGGACATCGCGATGTGCAGCGACCTTTACAAGAAAGATTACAGTGACATAGGTGGAAGACCGCCGGCGCCGATTAGATGGCTGCCGTGGGAAAGTATACTTCTGGTAAGCATTTTCTCGTTTTCTGAATCTCGGACGTATAAAAATATTTTTCCATCAGTCGTTAAAATATTTATTAAGATGCGAATTGTCGTAAAAATTTACGCTTTTCTTTCATTCTCAGGATAGGTACACTTGCGCCAGCAGCGTTTGGTCCTTCGCCGTGACTCTCTGGGAAGTAATGTGCCTCGCTCGTGAAAAACCCTTTCAGCACTTGACCAACGAGCAAGTTATCCAGAACGCCGAAGTCATGTACTACGGCGGCGAATTACAGGTCCGGGGAAGAAAAAAAAGTTTTATTATATTTCGACTCTATGATTTTATGATTGTAAAAAAAATGACCTAAATCTTCAACTCGTTGAAAAATCAGATCAACTTTTATCGCAAACTTTCTGTAAATCTGTGGAAAAAAAAAGATTTTACAAAGTAATGACTCGTTGAAAAATGAGATTAATGTTTTATCGCCAGCTGTTTAGTTCTGAGAAAAGAGTAGAGTGGATCCACAACTCGTCAGAAGCACGATTAATTCTTTTATCTCGTACACTCTCTAAGCGTGCGAAAAAAAAAATAATTACGCGAATTTGTGGCTCGTCGAAATACGGGATTAATTTGTAATCGCGAGTTTTTACGATCACCTGATTATTTAATTGATGCTGAAAAACGAACGAGATAATTGCATGTATTATTTATCATAATCGGAAGATGGAAGTGATTTTTTTATCGGTTGCCTTTTTACAGCTTGCTAAAAAAAATTCGTCCGATTTCAGGTTTTACTGCCAAAGCCAACAATGTGTCCGGACGAGGTTTACAGAGTGATGTGCTCCTGCTGGAAGCGAGACGAGACGACGAGGCCGAGCTTCAAGGACGTATCTACTTTCATGAAAAACATAATCGCCGATTATCGTCCGACGGCATAATCTCCCGCTCGACTGTGATATAACGAAGAAAGAAGAGAAAAATGAGAGGAAAAAGCGAACAAAAAAAATAAATAAACAATAACAATACGTGTGAGCTGAGACGACGACGACGACGACGACGAGAATAAATGAATAAACAAACGGCGCAAGCATATCTTTCCCACCCGTGTCCTCCTTTCATATCTCCTTTCCACGAGGCTCTCCCCACCACAAGACTCAATCAATAATTGATAGATTTAATGAGATAAATAATCGTGAGACCACGGTGAGGAAAAAAACGTACGAGAGTGCGAGTGAAAAAAAGTCTTCGAAGGATGTACAATCGTTAGTTTTTAAGTAAAAAAAAGAAACAAAATAAACAAATAAAGGAAAAAGAAATCTAATGAGGATAAATAAATAAATAACGTGAATATACATATTTATTCCATGTATACGGTGCCATTTTCTCACGATAATTAAGAATGCACACGAAAAAATGTGAAGGTTCAATCGACATTCAAACGATTCATTTTTATCAAAAGTTTTTGTTCAATGTCCCTGAACACTTGTTTCAAGGCACAGAAATTTGCATAGCCAAGCTGTTCACGAACGATTCGAATTGTTTTACATATTTTTCTGTCCGAGGGACTTAAATCTGTGAAAATGGATGAAAAAAAAAAATTGTCAAGCAGCCGAAGAGCTGTCGAAAGTTCTAGTCAGTTCGATCACACGTCATTTCTACGAGATGCGAGCGAAAAGAAAAATAAATTTTCAATAGCGTACGAAAACGTATAAATATATAAATAAAAATAGTTATAAAAATGCAATCTATGTACAGTATTGTTAATACCGATAAGAATCGAGTAAAAATTAAGATAGAAATCTATATATTATATATATGTATATGCCATACGTAATTTAGTAACGTACAACGTACGAAAAATTTATCGCATAAACACGCCGACCTGTAAATAATGTGTGATAGATTAATTACATTATCGAGGTTATTACTGATATTATCTTTGCAGCGATGATACGATCGTTCCACAAGCCCTTGAATTTTACTTTTCACAATCTTTTCATCCAAATTATCATTTTTTTTTCTCACTTTGCCATTTATTTCAATATTTTGAATTTTTTTGATTTTTTATTTTTGGATTTTTGATGATTTATGTTTTTTTCAAATCGTCGATCGATCGGTCGTTTTTAATTGTATTTAGATAATCGAGACCTTGACCAGCGCTGCAGGCGCGTTCACACTATACATATCCCTCGCTCATTCATCGCCTCGCGACTCCCGTCGAGTCGTTCGCTAAATTCTCGCCTGTACAATTGTCCACGAACCGTAAGATATTTTTTTCTATTTTCCTTTCGACAGAGTACGCTAATGCGGGCTGTCTGAAAAATTGTTAGCGAAAGACACACTTTAGACGTGAAACAAAAACGACCGGTTAAAAGAGAGAGAAAGAGAGGAGAAGCGAAAAGTTGTAAATCCTGGCTTCGAAAATAACAAAAATAAAATGTTAGCTGACACGAAAATTAATCGATTACGTGAGTTATTGTGCGATTTTTGCCTCAATTTTTTTTTCGAATCTCACCTTGAACTCTCGATCGAGAATTCGATACGCCCTAGTTGGTACGACACATGGGAGGGAATTCGTGTCTCTTTTGGGTCAACGAAGAAAATAATCTGCGGAGCAGGTGAAGATTCTTCAGCCCAATTACCCAATTTTCAGTGATGATCGATAAATATTATCGAATCGTTGCTCACAAGACGTTCCAACGAATTGGAAAAAGGAAACATTTGGCACGAGCTTCTGATGAGAAAAATGGCAGTACGTTAACTCCACTCTTCACTTTTCTACTCAAAGACCATATTTTAAATAAAATTTGGCGTTTTAAAACCGTTTTAAAAAAAAGAGTTTTTTTTAGTAAATTTATTCCAAAATAGTCAATTTTTTTATAGCAGCCACATTCAAGATGAAATACGAAAAAATAATGTCCAGAGTAGAGAAGTGAAGAGTACAGTTAACATACTGCCAGAAAGCACGGTAATAAATTTTTTAATCTGTGTGATAAAATAGGTAAAAAAGTTCATGCGAGTACTTTAAGACTTTTTTCATAATTTCTATAACAAACTTTAAAAAGAAAATTCAAATGGCAATAATAATTTTCATTATTTTTCAATTTGCTCGACAACAACTTGACAAATTATATGTAAATTATTTAGTAACTCAATCATTTTTATGTGAATCAATTATTTGTCGAATTTAGTGTACGTATATAATATTTTTATAATATTTCTACGAGAATTGCAAAAAGGATTTATTTTCATATTTCTTTTCGTCGACGAGAATTTTTGGGATTTATTATCGATTCACTGATGCTCAGTCGTTGGGACGAATTGGAAAAAAACATTTGGCACGAACGAAATTCTTTTCTGACGAAAAAAAAGGGTAAATATGAGAAGAGAATCATGGTAATGGGTTTTGGAATTTTCATGGGAAAATATGCGATCGTTTCTTGGGTTATCGATCACTCTTCTCTCTCTCTCTCTCTCGACTCTTTTTATCTTTCTGCATAGCATTTGCTATTAGCATTTCTCACAGTCTCTCTCTCTCTCTTTCTATTTTTTTCTTGGAGCAGTTTGCCGAGAGATCGAACGAGATGTTCGTTTTTCGCTCCGGGCGTTCGCTCGATCGTTCTCATCCCGCTTCTTCGATTCGACTATGCGCCTCGGCGAACTCGCTTTTGAACACTTACCGAGATTGGAGCAAACCGGCGAAACATCCACCGACAACGTGCCCTCCGACACGTCTCGGCGAACGAGAGCTCGCTCTCTAGAAAATCTGAGAGAGAAAAGAGTTTGTGAAATTGACCTCTGACTCTTTCCACAACGAAATACACTCTGCGAGCTCTTTTCGTTACCCTCTGGCTTCTCGTTCTCTCTCGCGTTCCGGCTCTCTCCTCGAACGAATAAGCCACGTTTCGACGTCGAGAGAGAGAGAGAGAGAAAAAGAGAGAGAGAGAGAGAAAAAAAGCAAGAAACTAATCCGAGAGAGATAACTTTCACTTTCATCATATTATACTCGGCTCGAAATTCCCGATTGAAATTTTTATACTTTTTCGTCGCTTTCCGGATCCGCACGAAATTCCACGTGCTCGTCGTTTTAAAAAACGATTAAAATGAAGGCTAAGCCAGAAACGAACGCGTTGCGCTTCCTGCTTAGACCAAGGAAATCCAGAAAATTCTTATCAGCTTTGGCAATTTGCACGATAATATGACGCGCGAGAAAATAAGTCAAGAGAGACGTATGTAAATATTTTTTTCGACTTAAACTCTCGAAAAATCTTTCAATCTTGACGATTTGTTATTTCCGATGAAGAAATTCGCCTGTTTCCAGGCGGGACCGACGGAACGTTCGAGACTCGTGGAATAATCGTGAAAGGAGATAAAGCCTGTTTTTGTTTTTCGCGCCAAGCTTTGACGATTGATCGCGCTTTATCGCGATCAAATCTCGAAATCTTTTTATCGACAGTCCGGACTCGAGATTTTCGCCGTGAACTCTCGAGCGGGAGAAAAATCGGTCAACTTTATTGCCCTCGCTCTGAGATATTAGATCTCTCTTTTCACTCGATAAGAAAAATGACAAGAAAAACGACAGTTTTTTTATTTCCATTTCCTTTTTTTGTTTAATCCCCCATGGATTCGCGGGATGCGCGTTTGCGCAGCCGTTCGAGGAGCGATCATAATGAAATTCGCGGCACGGCATATCGAGTATCGGTACACAAAAGTATTTACATTGTAAACACGGGCGTATTAATTCTTACGCACACGGGCTGACGTCTGAGCAAAAGTGAAAGAGTGTTCGTGCGGACGCTCGGTGTCCATATCTTCTCTCTTTGCAGACGAATCGCGCAAGCGTCGAAAAAGCGACCGCGAGAGTGTAAAAATGAGCGGGAGAGAAGGAGAGATAAATATATTCTGTCCGCGAAGCGTGCCTTTATATAATGGCATTGCGTGAAAGTCAGGACATTGAATCGCAACCGTTGTCACAGGTAACGTCAGCTCTCAACTAGAGAAATAAAAAGTATACGCTTTATACTAAAAAACAAAACAAAATGCGGTTCGACTTCTCACTCTTCAGCCTCGTCGTCGTCGCGATCGTCGTTCTTCTTCAGGTCCAAGGTCAGATTCATTTTTCTTTTTTACTCTACATCTTTGCAACATTTTTCTTCCTCGAAGTTCTTAATTTGCTAGTTAAGTTACGAATTCAAAGTCGCAAATTTCTCAAATTTGAAGTTACAAATTTAAATACTTTTTTATTAAAATTTTAATTTTCCTCGATTTGTCAAAGATATTAGTCAACTGTTATTAATTACTCTATAAGTTATTTCCTAATACCCATCGCATCTGATGTGTCATCTTTTTAATTACATTCCATAAGTATTGTATAAGCAATCGTCAAAAAGAAAATGTATCCTGACTTTTCCTGTATAATCATTTGATTATTTTAATTATTGTTATTTTGTAAAATGAATGATCAATATTTAAACTGTTTGTTATTCTAGATGTCCATCCAGCGGAAGTTTGTCCAAAAGAAAATTGTTTGGCTCCGGCAATGTGCGAGGAACTAGTGAAAAATTCGAGCGTCAAATGCAAAAAGTCAGGAACCGTCTGCTGTTCAATCGGTAAATATTTCTTTTGTTTTCATCCACTTAAATATTTTCGATGTATTTTAAGAATGTACCTCAGCTAATTACAAGAGAAACGTTGGTTTCGATAACAAAAGAGAACAATGGGTGGATAGGATTTCACCGGGAACGTTATCCCCCGTTGAATTTCTAACATCCGTGAATAGAGAGCCGTCATCGAAGGCGGACGATAACGTACAATTTGATTCAGCACCCACGCAATGTAATTACGAGTGTTGCGAACATACGAAAATCACTCGGTGAATTTCATCGGAGATGATAAATTGACAAGTGACGCTCGGCCATCAATTACTGTTTTCCGATACACACCCATTCGATATTTTAATTTACCGCTAACAGATTGATCGTGAGAATATAATAAATACCCTTCGTAAATCAGCTCGACCAGGTTCTCGACGTTTTAAAATTAGCCCGTGCTTTCTCCTCTATTGAATTTTTATTGAATTTAAAAAATAATATTCTATTGATATATGAGCAGATTTAAAAATTTTTCTCTTCCGATTTAATTTTTAAACAATAAATAACCTTTTTTTTAATTAATAATAAAACATTGGAAATTAGTGTATTTTTGTGGAAAAAAATTATTTTTAATAATTATTTTTTATATGACTTTTTCAGTGAAAAAGGAGTTTAGAAGTATGTGTCGTCACTGGGGAGGAGAGTGCATGCCCCGATGTGCCGAGAGGCTGACCCATAAATCTAAGGACTGCACTGGAGATCAAAAATGTTGCGTTCTAGTATAAAGTCCAAAGGAAAATTAATTATTTAAAATTATTGCTTTAAGTTATAAATTTTTAAGTTTACATAATACGTTGTTAAATCCATAGATTAGCTGTGCTAAAATAAAATGTATAAATGTGTAATCTCAATATAAGAAAAAAAAAACTATAAATAAAATGTAAAATAGTAAAAAATTTACAAAAAAACGTGTGAAATTGACGTTTTGTTTTCAAGAATTCACGAAAAAAAAAAGAATTCATTTTTTTTTGCTCTATTATCGCGCAGTGAAAAGTGTCGTCCGTTTAGCTTCGAAAGTAGTTAATTCCGTAGTGGCCGGACACGGCGAGAGGCAACTTGTCTGCCCCGGGCTGTGTACGCACTTGTTATAACTCAATAGATCAGTCTGAAAGCGTCGTCTCGTGTCCAGGCTGAGGTGAACTAAACGTCCTCTGGGGACACTTGATCCAGGAGACTGGAATTTGCACTTTATTGATAATGACGTTTCAACGTCGCGCAAGAATTTTCCAACACTTCGCGTCCAATTAAAACTACACTAATTGGAAGAAACAGATAAAAAATTTGATAAAAAAAATAATCAATGAACGTATATACATTTTTTCAAGGAGAAAACTCCAGAGTGACGAATCTAAAACGGACTTTCCTACATAACGATTAATTAATTTTTTTTTTGTAAGTTTTTCATCTCAACTTTCGTCGCTTTTACGAATTTTAATCTGAAATTTGTTTTCACTCGTCACAATGTGTTTCCCTATTAATAACAATATATGGATAATACGATTTCGGGTGAATTTTCAACGAATAGTGAATTCGTTTGAAATTAGTGGATGGAACAAAGTTATCCAAATGAGGGAGGAAGAAAGGGGTTCTCGCCGGAGGGAAAATCGGAGTCGAGAAACTATTCGAGCAGGGAAAAACTAACCCCGAATGCAGAGCCAACGGGATGCCTCCCCCGTCTATAAGCGCGAACGAAAATTTTCCCGATTCTCTTTCTCTCTCCGGCTGGCGTACTTCTTATCAAGATTACCGAGAAGAAAATTGCCCTGGAGGCCAAGAGGAAACCGTGCGGCATCATCGTCGCTAGTCACGGTTGACAACAACAAGTCTTCGTCTTTTCCTTCCCTCCCTTATCCTCTCTCTTTCCCTCTTACTCTCTCTCTCTCTCTCTCTCTCTCTCGTTCCTCCCGATGCACTATAACGATGTAAAGGAAAAGAACGATAAGGGATGAAGCATAGACCGAGACGAAGGCGCCCTCTACATTATAAGTTTACGATGCAGAGATTGTATAAAGAGATCGAAGCAAAGTATGTACCACTACATTATGTACAAAGATCATGTGGCTCGCTCCTCCTTGCATGAGAGATTCCGTGTAAAATCGACCAGGGACTCGAGAGATCGAGTCGATGCAGTTTTTTTTTACTTTTTTTAAAGTTTTAGACTTTTATTTCATGAAATTTGTGTTTCAACGGAGCAACCGAACTTTTTTTACTCCCTCGATCATCGAGAGCAGATAGTGAGAATTCGTTGTTTGAATTATTAAAATGGTTTGCATCGTTTTCTCGAGTGCACTTTGAGAAATTTTCGAGGAGTTTGATTTAGCAGAAATAAAAGGGGAATAATAAGGAATGGAGAAAGAAAAGTAGGTTTTCGAGGGGGTTTCCAGTTTTCGAAAGTTTATCCAACGTTTTTGATGGATTCCTGGTTCGCCTCCGTAGATTAATTTTGTTCTCGAACGTCGCGCAAGATCCGGGCGGAATCAAGGAGAACGGGGAGAGGAGGAATAAGACGATGATAAAAAAGGAGACGAGGAATGAGATGCAACGGAGAGAGGGCGCAGAATGGAGAGTCTCGTCGAAGGATAGAAAAGCCTCGGGAGGTAAAATGAGGAAAGGAGGATGCGGAGAGAGAGAGATGAGAGAGGACTGAGGGGAAGAGCTTGCCGGAGGCAATGCAGAGGCAGACGCGAGATGTACGAACCATTTCGCTGGCCCCGGGGCACTCGAGAGGAGCGATCCGCGCTGCGGAGAAGCCGCCGCGACCGAGAAGGGACCGAGAACACCGGAGGACCTCCAGGGGACATTTTGACCCTTCTTTCTCTCGAAAAATTTTTCTTACCTCCTCCAAGGACCTGTCGCCTTTCTTCTTACCCTTGTCGACATTTTACCAAACCAAATTTTTTATTCCCTCTCCCTTCTCGTCGAGACTCGCTGACCTCTCTGCATCCAAATTGTACCGAAATAAACAATTATGTATATTATATTTTTTTAGATGATAAATATGATTTTAAAATAATCACTATATTTACTCAAAATAATGCATTTTGTGATAAGATAATACATATGATTTGAGTGTCTCATAAGCTCATTATCTTCTAGATGATAAACATCATTAAAAAATAATTATCATTCATCAAGAATTGTGTATTTTATTACGAGATAATGTTTCAATATTTTGTAAACTCATCAATATTATATTAAATCATTAAAATTCAGCACACAAATTGTACCAAAATAAACAATTTTTTCTGTGGATGATAAAAATCACTCAGAATTATGCATTTAATCATAAAATAATTAAAAAATAATGACAATCAAATAAAAACTGTGCAATTAATGAAAAAATAATATATTTCCAATATTTCGTAAACCCGTCAAAATTCTACGAAGCTTGTTGACTCGACGACCCTCTAAATCCGTACTGTCAAAATAAATATAACCACGCATAATCAATCACGATATTAGCAACGATAAAAAAAAGTATATAAAGGTTGAAATCAGTGCGTTTGATATCAGAGATAAAACTAGTGCACTTCGTTACGAAGTAATGTTCGGCGAGTGTGTCGTTTGGGTTCGATGGGAATAAAGAGTGGATTTGAAAGGGGAAAGAGAAAGATCGAAAGTACAGTGAAATTCAGGTGAAAGAAGGATAACAATTCTGGAAGAGAGAGAGAGAGAGAGAGAGAGAGAGAGAGAGGGAGGGAGAGAGATGATCCGAGTACAGTGAAATTCAGGTGAAAGAAAAGGAGAATAATTCTGGAAGAGAAAGAAAGAGAGAGAGAGGAGAAGGTGGTGAGGTCGAGGGGAAAAGGCCGGAGGCTGAAACGCGAGAGCTCGGTCGCTGCGGGTACGGAAACGGTCGGGAGGAGATAGCGCGCTCGTTGCTTTGGTCGCGCGCGAGTAAGGAAGGGGCAATCGCGGCGGGGGAGTCGAGCGTTGGCGTACGAAAATACATGCGGAGAATGGTACCGGGAAGAAGAAGAAGATCGAGCTAGATGCGCGAGGATGTTCGACGGAGAGAGAAATCGGGGCGGGGGGAGTGAGGGGAGACGACGAAGGAAAGGTGGAAGAGAGGAGATTGCCCGGAGCGAACGCGAGACAATGCATGCCACAAGCGCCCGAGGCCGGTCGCCGGCGACGGGCGGACGGGCCCGGACCGAGGCCCCGCCGCTTTCCTCCCGGTCTATCCGCGTCTCGCTCTCGCCCGCTCGAGAAAGAGAGCCCAGTAACGATGCCCCGAGGCTAGACGTGGCAGAGCATCACCGTGCTCTGTGTGTATCCCCCGTGCACATCGGCTTTGCCATTCTCCGCGCGCCCAACCCGCCAGAAAGAGAGAGAAACGAGGAGAAACAGCCGAGGAAACGATAAGCACGGAATGAAATATTAATGAACTATAGTTTTGCATTTACTCGTACATTTTCGCAAATTTTGCGCTCTCGTTATATTCCACGTGAAATATAATCGTCGGGTAAAGTATTATTTTTTCGTATTTTTAGCGCGTACTCGTCTGACCGTGACAGCTGTCAAGAGTGACGGTACGACGCGGAATTATCCCGCGAATCCGATCGCTTCAAAAATTTACGGGGGTGGGATGGAGAAAAATTTTGTACCGATGACATAAATGAAAATAGTAGAGCACTGCGTGTGAATGTATGGTTTATGCGCTACAGTATTATGCACTTGCGAAAATTAGTGTGGATAATATTAGAGGCGAGAGCTTGAGGAAAATTTAATTAAAAAATTATTTTTAGAGAATTTATATTCTTAAGATTTTACCTTTAGTTTGTTTTTACGGAGTAAATTACGGAGTAAATTTTTACGGAGATGACATGAATTTCCTAATTTACGGTATAGATTACAAAAATTCCAATTTAGTTCTACAAGCTAAGAAAATTCACTGTATATAAATTATAACAATTTGTTGAAATCTATTTTAATAAATAGGATCTGAATATACATTTGATTCTATACTGAGAATAAAAATTTATTAAAAATTTGAACTAAATAACATATAACAAATGTAGTTAATATTAGAACCAAGTCAAAATCACGTTTTGTTCAAAATCATTCAAATTTTCAAACAAATTTTATTCACAGTTTATAATAATTAATGTATAATAATTATAACAATATTTACCGTTCGATATATACTCTGACTGTATAATTCAATTTCAACTAGAGTATCTCGAAGCTATAAAATCGATTTTTATTATTTTTATTAAATTTTTGACAGCTGTCACTCGGGGATATTTTCCCTGAATTGTTTCTCGGGCGTGAGTCATGAAAATTCGCGTATGTTTTTTTCTCCATCTTTTTTTCAAAATGATGTCGGAACGCGATGAGTTCGCACGGTATCTCGCGAATCCGATCGCGGAGTGAGAAGAACGGGGGAAAGAATGAAGAAAAAAAAAGAGAAGAGAAACAAAAAATTGTGCGCAGGACGTAAAATGCACGCGAGGGATGAGAGAACGAGCGAGAAGAGCGAATAACAATCGTGTGTACGTATGTGTAATATCGTCTTGTATGTACGATCTTATAAAATACACTAGTTCCGCACGAGGCCTCGGAAGGGGCTAAACTTAAATATTGAGTGTTAAATCGCCCGGAGGGACGATGCTCGAGCGGACCGCATTACCAGGGAGAAAGACCGAGCGAGAGGGGCCGAGGGAACCTCGCCAATGAGGTTTTAGTTACTTCTCACCTCCTCGCCCTCGCATCCGCGATCCAGCACGCGTCCTTTCATTTTCTTACAAAATTATTCCGACGCGATTAATCAATGCTAATAAATAACACCCGTCCTTTCATTTTCTTCCAATATGCTATTCAGACAAGACGAATACACGCAAACGATAATTATTTTCATTTTTTCACAAACCTTTTAACGCAACGATTGCAATTTTTTGAACTAGACGAACTAAATTATTTTCTCATATCTATATTAAAAAAGACATGAGGCCTATAATCGATTCATCGAAATAGAGCGTGTATTATGCGGAACGCATTGACTTTTGGCTAATCTCTACTCATTAGAAAAAAATTTGACGTGCGTCAAAATTGTTCATGGATCCACGAGACCCAGTGTGACAGACCAAATTTTTTGAAATTTTAAAAATTCAATTTTAAGAGCCTATTCGATCGGAAATTTTCTGTAGATAACGAAAATGATAA
>JAPYYW010001626.1:0-37722 GCA_030522545.1 Cremastinae sp. A BG-2022a
ATTTTTGAATAAATTCTGTCTCAAGAAATTTCAACTGATGATTTTACATTTAGTTAACACATAAGGACAAACTTTTGAATAGACTGTCTCGGTTGTACTGTCTCGGTAGTACAACATGGTCGTGTATTAGAACAGTTTCACATAAAATGCTGTATCTCAGTAAATTTTACGAATTTCTTTAGAATATTTGGTGAGAGTATTCTCAACAAATGTATCTTTCAGGAAATAGAAAAATAAAAAACTGAAAAAAAATTTCAAAGTGGTTTTCCCTCTTAAGGTATTTCTACCGCGACAGTCCGTTCAAGAGTTTCCTTCCTATGTAAACTAAAGGTAAAATCATTGCTTGAAATTTTTTTCTATAGATTTTTTTAAAAATTTAGATAGACCTTCTTTGATGCTGTATAAAGGTTGGTGCCAAATTTTAAAAGGTTTCTCTATCTAGATATCAGGATATTTCATGTCGAAAATCACATTTTTTAACACATGCTTTTATGGAAAGTTACAAGAAGATATGATTTTCAGCAATAAATATATCGACTTCTAGATAGAGAAACCTTTTAAAATTTGAGACACACTTGAGCACCACGTTAAAGAACATATATGCAAAGTTTTAAAGAATTCTATAGAAAACCATTTTTACCATAGAACCATGGTAGAACTACCTTAAGGTAGTACATCCGTGACAGTCAAATAAAAATTTTTTTTTCTCCATACCATGTGATTTTACAACTTAAGTTTATTAGAAAAAGTTTTTACTAATTGATTCAAGAACAATATACTTAAAATTCAAGATTATTCAAGGTAATTCGTACTTAATACGTATGTATGAAAATTAGGAAATAATTTTTTAAAGATTTTTTTTTAAAAACTAAATGAAGCTTCTTTAAAGTACTATACAAAGCTGTACGAAATTTCAAGAAGTTCTACTTCTTAGAAATCAAGATATTTATAGTTTAAGATCGCTATATTTAACATGTGCTCTTATGGAAGAATGGAAAAAATGTGATTTTCAATTATGAATATTTCGAATTCTATGCGGAGAAACTTCTTTAAATTGAATACACATATACGCACGGCATCAACGATAGTTTATGCAAAATTTTAACAAATGCCTAAAAAAATCGTTTTGTGGTTGCATACTACCTTATATAATGTATTTAAACATAATTCTCGAATAGGAAAAACATGAAAAATAAACAAAATTATATAAAAATTATCATAAATCCTCCACATTATTTCCTGGCATAAAAATCAAAAAATTAAAATCTTTTATCACAAACAGCTTGATTTCAAGTTTGTTTTTGATGGTTAGTCAAACAGATTATCGAGAGAAATTTAAATTAAGCGGATGGAAACGATAATGAGAAGAAAAACATAAATATTTTATTTATACACTGTAAAGTATTTTATCAAGATTCTAACCGTATTAAAAAATTTCGGAGTTGACTACCTCAGAGAGTCTATATACAATCACGAATTTTCTGTATACTGGATAAAAACGGTTAAATTATTGCCATGTAAGAATATCTTTTTTAAAAAGTTTAAATAATTAATTTTTCAGTCAGTTTTTTGTATTTTGGTACACACATGCACACCACGTCAAGGAAAATCTGTGCAAATTTTAATCAAAATCTGATGAAAACGATTTTACAACGAAACGACCTTAAAAAATAATGAATAAATTGCTATTTCAATCATAAAAAAAAATCTTTTTTTTGGTCGTAGGTTTTTTATGTACTTTCCTAAGAATTAGAAAAAAAAGCTTAAAAGACATGTTATAATTGTGAACGTGACATTCGTTTTTTCCGAAACATTCTAATATTCTTGGTGTATATAGGAAACGATGGAAAGTTCGAGATCGTTTAAAAAATCAGCCAAAATTTTTTTTCAACTTCGAAATCGAATCGATGACAACAAAAAGGTCTCGGGAAGAAATTGAGCACGCAATAATGTGGCTGATATCTATGCATGCTTCCGGGATCCGCGAATCGTGCCCGGAGATCGAGCGACGCGTGAGAGAACGCGAAACTAAAATTTCCATTCGGCTCGTAAATGCACCGAGCTTGAATGTGTGCGTACGACGCGGTTTAGCTCTCGCTCGATTCAACAGTGCAACATAATACTCGCAATAATGCATAATAGCCTTTCTATCCGACGATTATAAGAATCGTCTTTTTGTTTCTCGAAGCTTCTCGCTGGAGAAGAGAATAAAAATGAAAAAAAAAAAAACATTTTTTCTCCTCGCCCAATGAGAATTTTCGCGTTGAAATTTTTGTTCCATCCGAAACACTTTTCTCTGGATAAATGAAGAAATGAAAAAGATATTGCGTCTCTGTTTTTCGAGAAGCGATTCTCCTTATTTGACAGAGAGTGAAAAACTGCCCGAAGAAAGGAAAACAATTTCATCAGATCTTTTTTTTTTCTCCGGGCACTTTTATATCGATAAATTAAAACGACTGAAACGAACTTCGTGTAAATCATTCGGGCGGAGTGAACGAATTTTCGCCCAAGGCTCGTAAATCAATGATACTCCGTCATCATAACCGGCAAACACACGATGACGAGACGGAGCCCCGAAAGTTACGAGAACGCTCGACAAATTCGCTTTCGGAATTAATGAATTTTTCAAATGTTTTTTTTCCCCCTTCCCAACGTGACCCCTGCCGAAGCGTCGAGAATATTTTTTTTCGCCGATGATCGTCGAGAGCAAACGTTGACAGACGCCGCTCGTTTCTTAACAGAGTGATTAATCAACTATATAAGCATTTGCATACGTGTAAATAAACATTTTGCTTTCTGCTCGGGGAAAAGAAATAAGAAGCTCTGATGCGAAAATCGCAGAAGAGTCTGGAGAGATATACTCAAATAATGTCTTTAAATGATTTTTAACGCGGTTATTTTGTTTTCAATTTTGCTTCATGGACGCATTTTTATATATAAGGTAGTAGGCCTCACCAGAATTTTTGGCTAAAATTCCGAAAAGTGGTTATGTCCGATTTTTATAAAATTTGGTACTCTTTAGACATTCCCTAAAAGGATTTTTCGCGCAATCGATTATTTTGCGAAATATCGAATTTTGAAATTTATAATTTTAGCCCGTGTGAGTATATCTATATCGTGCACTATACTCTTCCTCAAAATGATACATATATTATATATTTTATATACATATTTTTATATTCACGGTAAAATGATTATATATTTTAGTGATCCACAGTCCATCTGATAGATTATTGTTTTCACGAAATATTTACAATAAGATAAGTACTGGAATAGTTTCAATATACAGAGTTCTAGTTTAATAAAAAAAATTGATTCTATATCAATTGCCCGATACACCAAATGCCATTGTATTGCATATTAGGGCTTTTTTTTGTAAATTATTTTTTTTTGCAAATGAATTGAATGTATGGATTGACGTGATTTTTTATTTGCTGGTTCAATGAAAATTTTACTTATATACAATTTCTGTGGCTATAAAATCAGAATAATCTTTCATCATTACTGGTGTAGGAAGTCTGATTCAATTTTTGGAACACGGTTAACTATTGGGACATTTACCTTGAAAAGGAATTGGAAAGATAGTCCTTGATAAAAGTGAGTTTTTCATCAAGAGGTCCAATGCCTTTACACATGAATTTTGAAATTTTTTAAAATTATTAACTGATAAACATCGTTTAATAGTTCGAGCATACTTTTTAAACAATTTTGCCTATTAACACATTTTATTTAACCAAAAATTTACAAAATTCAATAAAATCTCTTGCCATTTGTACAACTTTTATTATCCAAACTGTATATATTAAACATTTGAAGTATAAATTTAACAGTGATCCAAGTTTTAGTTGTTTATTAAGGGAAATAGTTGAATTATTCATTATGCAGTAAGTAAGCACTGTTAAAATGCTAAAATGATTTAAAAACTGAAAATTCTTTATCTTTTATGTTTAAGAACGTATATAAAATGCAGCTACTTTTAACCATATTTCAAATGACTCCCAATTTTCCAAAGACATTTTTCGAGTCAGAAAATTATATTTTATGAATTTATAAACGTTGGTGCGCAAATGTTTGCGTGTGTGTGAAAACTATCGATACATTTTTTGTCTCGGATCGGATATAGTGAGAATTAATAATTAGTGCCAAGGATGCAGCAGTAACGCCATTTGTACGGGCAAGGCGAGCTTGCCCGTGACCCGTGACCGTTGGCTGGCTTCTGTAAAAACTGATAAGGCACAGAGTCCCATCGGACCGCGCCGGGTTATTGTTTATCAGCCCGCCGGCGACGATCTAGCGTCCCGTGCTATTGACCTTTCACCTATTTGTGAAAAATCCGATTTTTTGTCATAATCTCTTTATGTGAATAATATTGAAGTTTGCACCGACTAAAAAAGCAAAAAAAAAATTTTCGTAACTTTTTTTATTCGTAAAGAACATTTGTTTTTTTTTGTAATTTTTTTCCTTGATTCTTACTGTCAGAAAGATAAGATATTTATCGACTTGACGTTAAAAAACTATGGATCTGATAACATTTCTTTTCGGGGGTGAAAACTGAAAAAAAATCGATTGAAAAAGCAAACAATTTTTTTTTCGTATATAACTTTTTTTTATTCGTAAAGAATATTTATTTTTTTTGTAATTTTTTCCCTTTATTGTTAGAAAGATAAGATTGTCATCGATTTGAATGTTAAAAAAACTATATGGGTCAGAACAAATCCCTTTTCGAGGGTGAGTACAAAAAACTGAAAACTAAAAAACAGAGTTGAACGTTTATTTTTTTTGTTATTTTTTCTTCATTGATTATTATTGTTACAAAGATAAGATATTTGCCTATTTGAAGTAAAAAAAAATCTTACCTCCGAGCACACCCCTTTTTGGGTGGTGAAAACTGAAAATAGTCAATTGAAATGGCAACAAATTTTTTTCCTAATACCTTTTTTTCATCCGTAAAGAACATTTGTTTTTAATAATATTATTTCTTGATTCTTATGATTATAAATAAAGATATTTATCTATTTGAAATAAAAAAATATCATGGTTCGAAAAACATTCCTTTTTGGAAGTAAAAACTGAAAAACATTTCAACCAATCTCTATGAGGATATATATATAAATTCTTTTTGGCAACCTTGTTCCTTGACAAAGCCCACTTTTATATTGAGAATATTGCGCAATATCCCCACGAGCCGTGGATCTTTCAATCTCGAGGGATTCACTCCAGAACGAGGCAAAATCTGTCGAAAAATCGTCCCTTCTATTGCCTTGAAGAAAACCTAAGTTTTATCTATAAGAAAAATGTCTTTTTTTTTCTTTTATGAGAAAATATGGGATCGATGGCGAGCAGTAGAAAATTTTCAATCGGACTAATAACTCCTTGAATTGACGATTGACTTTCATGCGGAGCAAAGACGAGCGGTAGTGAACGAGCGAGAGAGAGAAAGACGAAAAATAAATAAAGCGAAATGAAACGTTGACATCGTGTCTGTTTGAGTCGGCGGTTTAGGAATATTCCAAATCTCAACGGCAGGCTGTTTACGCCGCGCCAATCGATTGGTTAAACAAAATAAAAGAAGGAGAAAAAGAAAAGACGATGAAAAAAAAAGAAAAAAAATAAAAATGGAAAAAGCCAACGCGAGCTCGTTTAAAATTTCGCAGTGGGGTCGTCTCCGCTCGTCTTTCATGTCGCCTCCCATGACGGCTATTGATCACGAACGAATTATTCAACGATTCGAACCGATACGTAATTTGTTACGATCGGGGGCCTCGCGTATCACGTCATTACACGCCTATTTCATCATCGATCTTATTCTTTTTTATTGCGGATCTTTAAGTTGCAAAAAAAATCATTTCAGTCATTAAGATACTTATCTTGGTACAGTCAAGATCGAAAATTCGGTACAATATTGTACACAAGCAAAAAGGCTTGAAAATATATATATTGTACGCACGGAATTTTGAAAGATAAAAACCGCAGTTCGATAGAAAAAACCGTTTATTTAAGAAACAATTAAAACAATGATATGTTTCGTAGAAAAAGAAAAGAAATCGAATGAATAAAGAGTTTACTTATTCTACCGTTTATAGTTTCTAAGATATTTAAAGTTTGAACTTATAGCGATTTCTCCATCGAAAGGTCATACAAAAATTATCGATAAAAATAACTTGACAACGGTATTTAAGGAAATTATGAAAAAATAAAAAATGTCAGAGTTCCACCTATAAAAGTTATACATATAAAAAAAAGTCAGCATGATATACCATCCAGGTTTTTGAGAAAAATATCATCGTAGTGGAAATTTTGGAAAAAGTTTAACATTCTCTAAATTCAGTACAAGTGAGGAAATATCAATAAAAATAGCATAATTATATTTCTTCTATGATTACTGATAATATTTTTAAAAATGACGTTGCTCGTTTACAAGCAATATCCGGTGAAATTGATACATTTTTGTATTCTTATATATGTTATATTTTTAATACTGAAAGGAAATGTATTTATTATTTTGTTGAAGAACATTAAAAAAAATTTCGTTGTAACTTTAATTTTTGAAATTTTTAATTAAATTTTTTATTTTTAACAATACAGATGGTTTTATTGATACTTTTATGGCTTGGCATTAAGTATTTGTTTTTTATTTTTACATATTATGTTTAAATAATAGCTTGTTGTTCATATTAGACATAATAATTCGAGTATTTTAGAAAATTTTTTTTCAGTCAAGAAAATTAAAATTTTCAGTAGATACAATTTCAAATATCCGGTAAAAATAATTTGTTTTTTTTTGCTTACCTAACAACTACAAAAGGTGTAGTAAACCTACTACAACTTTTACGGTGAGATGAATTTTATACGAAAAAAGTTTTTTTTCGTCCTTTATAGCAATAGTTATAAAAGTAAAAAATTTTTAAATATAAAATATAGTAAATACGATTTAAAATATTATCAGATCGGTTATAAAAATAATATGTAATTGCAAATAATAATATAAATTGCACTGTCATGTCATATTCACATGTCGACGAAAATAATCATTAATGAATCATAATAATAGTGAATCAGCAGTAAAAAGAATGGAATTATTGTGTGGATCAAAAATTGTGTTCGCATTTCTGTATTTTCAAAACTTTTCTCTTTGCTCGAAAATTCTAGAGTATATGGTCGTTATAATAAAGTACGTGCCAACTTTCGGTTTCCCCCAAATAATTTTCTCGGCCGGGTTCAACACGTGTCGCGACGAACGTCCACGGTCAGTTGGATCTTTAATCCCTTGATTGTCCTTTCCACTTCTTTCCTTCTCATTTACTCAATTTCTCCCCAGACGCTTAATAACTTATTAATTTTACACTTCTCGCAGCTCGTTCCTTCAGGAAAAATAAAATAATTAAGCGTTGACAAAAGAACAAATTGAATAAAATTAAATGAGAATGTAAAAAAAGTAAGGGTAATTCATGAAACTTTGTATTGGTGTATTATTATTATTTATGTTACAATGAAAATAATGAGAATGTATAGATGGACGAATTGGCGTTCGCGAGGCCGTGTTAACCCAATAGATTAACCCCCATCGGTCGCTACGTAATACTCGACTGACAACGTCACTGACACCCCGACCCGCTCCCAGATCTTTTATCCTGATTTTTCTACTTTTTTCCTGATCACTAATTTACGATAAAATATTGCGTTCTCCCGAAGAACCAAAAATCTACCTCAATAATCTATTTGTCTTCCCTTAAAAAATAAAATGTTCTCCATGAAAATCGAAATTTTTTGTAGATGTTTTTAAACGTGAAAGATAATTTTAATTCAACATAACTTTATTGTTTCTATAAAAATAAAATTAAGCCTTTTTTATTAAATTTTCCTCACTTGTATATACTGAGAGTGTTAACATTTTTTCCAAAATGGAAAAAAAGGGGAAATTTTCCACTGCAATGATTTTTTTCCTCAAAAACTAGACGATATATCATGCTGATTTTTTTTTCCTATAACTTCTGTAGATGGTATTCTAACATTTTTAATTTTTTCATAATTTTCTTAAGTGTCGTTTTCAAGTTATTTTTATATATAATTTTTTTGTGACGTTTCGATGGGAAAATAGATAATACCTCAGAAAATAAACGGTAGAATTACTCAACGTTGAAAATCGTCGCAAAATCCGACAATCCGAGATTACACGATAAGACCAAAAAAAAGCACGTGTTCCTTGTCATTGAAATTTCGTCGCTGACAAAAACCGACGAATTCGTTAAATTTTGTAAGTTCTGACTAAAATTGTTGTCAAGGCCAAATAAATTCCAAGAATATCGACTTTTATGTGGACGCATGTAGATCTGTTTTTTCCGTTTTCTAAAATAAACCGGAAAATAGAAAGAAAATAAGAATAATGATGAAAAAAATGAGGTTCGAGCGAGGAAGAAGATTCTGGAAGCGTGAGCGGGCGTCCGCGATCGCGTGACGTCGCGGTTTCTTTTCTTCTTTTTTCGATACACGAGAAAAAAAGGTGTCTCTGTGCACGCAGCGAAAGCACGTGTCTGGGAAGCGTTTCATATTTGCACCCATGAAACGA
The DNA here is from genome assembly GCA_030522545.1 of Cremastinae sp. A BG-2022a. Lineage (NCBI taxonomy): Eukaryota > Metazoa > Arthropoda > Insecta > Hymenoptera > Ichneumonidae > Cremastinae sp. A BG-2022a. The sequence goes on from JAPYYW010001626.1 coordinate 8,567, forward strand.
GAGATCGCGAAAAATAAATAAAATGAGTCGAGCGGTGAGCCTTAATTCTTTTTTTTTCTTTTTTCCTTATTCGTTTTTTTTTTCGAACACACAACCAATACCCGTGTCGCTCTCTATGAATACACGAACGTTGCAGTGTACGCAAATCGCAGCGTGTATTTACAAAGAGAAACGCAATATCGAGCGATTGTGCCGATATATACGGAATAAGGGACGTCGCGCGACGTGCGTGAAAAAAAAAAACGAGGAAAAGAGAACGGTCGAGCCTCCGCGGCCTCGACATCGACGCGCAGGACGACGTCGCCGAGTTTCTGCATATTTTGTGCATTATCAGCGACGACGTCTTCATCAAATTTTATCATTCTTCGCAAACTCGCGCTTTTTTTCTGAACGATTTTCAAGCTTAAAATTCTTCGAGATATGTATGTATATTATTACGAAAATAAAAATAAAAAATGCGAAGAGGAGGAAAAAATTTCCATACGCGCATTTCAAGGCGTTGCTTTTTTTTTCACGAAATTTTTACGTCATCATCGAATCAACGCAAATCACTCGTAATTACACTCTCGGAAAGATTCACACGATAATTCTTGTTTTGCTATTGTTATTATTATACCGATTGAAAAATGATTATCTCCGGCGCTTGAAAGTGCTGATAAATTGCTCCTTTAAAATTTATCACGCTCAAACCCATTTTTTTTTTGAAAAACGCCGATCAAATCAGTGACTCTCGTTAATGGGAAATAATTGCACTACGTCGTAACTTTCTAATTTTTTTTCATGCTCTTATCAATTTTTTTCAATTTATGAGAGAATCTTCCACTTTTTTTTTATTTCGATGACAGAGGTGAATTGAAAAAAAAACAGATTTTCCAGCCGACATTTTTCCTGTTAATTCTTGTAAGTCGAGTATATTTCTCCTATTTTATTATCATCAATGTTTTTTGGAAATCTGAAAAAGAGCAGATTTTTCGTTAAAGATTCTATATCTTTCTGCATATTTTTTATTCGATAAAAATTGTCATTAATTTATTTGTATGAATGATTAATTTAAATGGAAAATCTTGTTTTTATCGTAAACTACACTTACTGTAATGCTCTCAAAAAAGATTTCAATCCAATGAAATTGTGTAAAAAAATATTTTTTTATATTCTCAATTTTTAAAGGACACTTTTTTTATAGGAAAGAAAAAAAATAATTTTCATTTAAAAATTCAGATTGTTTTAATTCAAATAATCCAGTCTCAACACCATTAATTTTTATGGGAAAAAAATCAATATTCATTAAAAAATTAAGATTATTTTAATCCAAATAATCCATTATATTCGTACAAAAATTGATCGCAATTAGTTCCGTCATTCAACCGTGAAAGAATAACAAACAAAAATACGTAATAATACGTACGTAATACGTGAATACAGTACGGACATAAATTGCAAATATTAATATTAACTTTCACAGGATAAGGGTGTTTTTGACCACAATTATGAATAAAGGGTTGCAAAACTACTTAAAGTTTTGCAAAAAATCTGAAAAATTTCATGGACCTTTTTGAAACCCTCCACTCGATGATCATAATTTATTCGACTAGAAAAAATTCATTTTTAGTAACAATTTTATGCAAAATATGAAGCGTGAAATCACGATGGAAAATGTTTCGTAAAGTCACGAGTGACCCACCTTTATCTAACGAGCGTTAAATTAGTTAATATTAACGGTAAGTATTTTTGTACCGATTAAGGTGGTACTTGCGCTAAGGGCCATATCAAGATTTTTTCCTCGTGTAAACTAAAGGCAAAGTCCCGGGTTTTTATTTATATAAAAGATATTGTCTTGAAAAACCACGTGAACGTTATTCACCATTATACATTTAAATGCTGGAAAAATATGAGATGGTTTCACCGTTTAGTTATCGAGATTTTCTATGTTGAAAATAACAAATTTAACATAAGCTCTTATGGCAAGTTTCGAAAAATTGCTATTTTCAATCAATATCTCGATTTTGACACGATGAAAGTTCTTCAAATTTTACACACGCTTGCATACGATGCTAAGGAACGTTTATACAAATTTTTAAACAATTATCTTTAAGGATGTTGTACCGTGAAATTGTTTTCGACAGAATTTAATAAAAATTTACATAGACGTTTTTGACGCAATGTACACGTGTATACGAAATTTTAAAACGTTTTACCGTACGAAAGTCGAGATATTTATTGACAAAAATTGCACTTTTCGGTACTTCGCCATAAGAGCACGTGTTAAATATTTCGACATGAAGTTTTACACAACATTAAAGAATGTATGTTTAGTTTTTTTTAAAAATCTGACGAAATTTTTTTCCGACATTTTGGTAATAACTAGTAACATATAACTAGTAAATTTGACCTTGGACGACCTTGAAAAACCACTCGGTATGTGAGAAAATATGAGCCGAAACTTTTTAATTGGACTGTCACGGTACAGCATCCTTAAAACCGCTAAATGCTAGTACCTCCTTAAGGTAGTTCTATAGTTTTATCGATTATTTAGGAATTTGTTGAAAATTGGTACAGCCAATTTCATACTACGTAGAAATTGAGATATTTATTGTTAAAAATTCTTATTTTCGGTGCTCTCCCATAAGAGCCTGTATTAAATATTGCCACTTTTAATCCTAAATATCTTGAAATCTAGATGGTGAACCTTCTTAAAATTTTGCACATCTCTTTATTGTACTTGAAAGAAGCTTTCTCAAGTTTTTTAAAAAAATCCTAAGATTATGAATTTCTAAATTTTCATACGTACGCAGCAAGTACAGGTGTCCTTGGATGACTTTGAATTTTGAGTATGTTGTTCTTGAAACAATTAGCAACAACTTTTCTTAATTGACTTAAGCTCTAAAACCACATGATATGGAGATAAATTGAAATAAAATCTTTTGATTTGACTGTACCTATAGAACTATCTTAATTGTTTTCCTTGAGGAAATTTCACAATAACGTGTCGAAGATTTCAGTTAATCGCGAGAATATCGGAGATTGCACGATTTTGGGCAAAGACACGACGGAGATCGTTCGGGGGAGGATCTTCCGCGTGGAAAACAACAAATGGAGGAGTGTTTCGAGGAGGTGGTGGCTCCGAGCCGAAATGCATGGAAATAAGTGTTTAGCGATGAGGGGTAGAGCAGGGAGAAGAGAAGAGGGAGAAGGACAATAATGGTCGAGCCGGTAAAACGACGTCGAAGAAGACGGCGCGCGTCTTATTGCCCCCACCCCGTGAGCGGGCTGTTGCTCGGGGCTATCGCGGATTCGCCGAGCCGTGCCGAGCCGGGCCGGGCTGTATATATACAAGAGACGAAGCCCGCAATCTCATCACAATCTAAAAGTAATCGCGCATGTAACGCGTAAGCGGCGAGTGACTTTCGAATATTCGCTTTCCGGCACTTTTTCCCGAGCTCCCGGAAACATTTACCGGGCGCGCTTTCCAAGAGAGCTAACCAACGATCGGGGTTCACGCTCGAGTTTTCGTAAATACCGAGAAATACGAGAAAATAATATTATCCGACGAAGCAAAATTAAACAAGAGACGAAAGAGACATCGAAATCGAGAGTTTTATTATTTTGACGTTTCCGCGGGGGCGATCCTTGACGGTTATTGGGGAAATTCCCGAGTGCGAGAGACGGAGTTTGCGAGGCGCAAAGGTCGACGACGAAGGGAAAAAGAAAGGACTTGGGCTGACACCGGCAGGTGGCGTCAGTCTCGCCCCGAACAAATCGTGAGAGAGAGGCAGGCCAATCCTAGGAAGGAGCACCGCGAACCAGTACTTGTCTGCTGTCACAACAGAGCCACGTGTCCGGTAGAGCGCGGTCCCGCCAGCGGTTTGCCGAGACACACACACAGCCAGCGGTACTGTTTGAATTTCACGCCAGAGCTAGGAATATTTACTTCCAAATCCAATCTCTGTTATTCCAACGAAAGGAGGAAACAAAAAAAACAAAATAGAATCACGCGTATTGACGATCGGAGATTCGCCATGTCGTCACCCGGCACGAACAAAAACTTGCAACTGCAGAGACGACAGATGCTCCAGCCATGGCCCATTTGTCTAATGTCGTATTACAGAAGAAAGGTGAGTCCTTTTACTTTCGATAACACTCTGAATAACTATAAAATAATAAATAATAAACTAACACGAATAAATAAATAAATAAATGAACGAGTAGTCAAATTGAAGAAGAAACGCGAAGGATTTCAGGACGAACCATTATCGTCGCGCAAATATTTACTAAATTTTAGAATAACGATAACTTGGTCGCGATATTTCTTGGTATAAACGAACTGGGGCGATTCGTCTTTCAAAAACATTAGAATTTGATCGTTCGCGAGAAACGAGGGGCAAGCTTATTCGAGGTCCGTTTTTTTTTTGCGTTTTCTCGGAATCGGAATTGAATGGTTTTTCGGTTGGGAACTTTCGCGGCGAACAATTTCGCGAGACACGCGCGCGGAGTCTGTCGCTGGCCAGAGTTTAATCTTTCTTGGGTCAACGCGGCAGGTGTATATATAGAGAGCGAGTTAGGCTCCTTGTAGTTGGGCTTCTCGATCATTCTGCGCGGCGCGCGCCCCGCCGGCTTCTGGAAAGTTCCATTGGCCGTTCGCGCGCCCGCTGCTCTCGCTCCGCGGCGTCGCCCGACCAACACACGCGCACAGCCGCCCGTTTATTATCCGTGCCACCGGGAACAACACAACGCGCCACAGAGACCCCGCGACATGCCTACGCTAGCGAAGTTGTCCCGACATGCGCGCGTTTTCCCGCGAACGAGCCTCCTTCTCTCTCATTTTTTTTTAATTTTTATTCTTTTTCTTATTTTTATTCTTTTTCTTTTTTCACTCCCGTTTTTACACTCGTCGCGACCCTGAATCACCGCCGCCCGTTCCACACAGAGCGCGTGTACCACTTTTCGTTCATCCTGTTTTTGCAAAAAAAAAAGGAAGACGGACAGTTTTCTTTAAGCTCAAAAACCACATGGTAACGAGATAAATTCAATAAATCACACTTAAAAATCATGCTTAAAAATCACACTTCTTTTTTAATAACTCTTAATTAAAATCATTTTCAAAAATTGAAAGAAGTGTGGATCTATGTATTTCGAATACTTAAGAAAAAATATGAATATTTTGACTGCCCATCAGATTCGAAGATATATTGATGAAAGTTTGATTTTTCTCGGAATTTTGCAACATGGCCGGTGTTACGATCAACTTTCTTTTATTGTAAACTTTACATATTGACATTTCAAACTTGAAAAAATATCACGTATTCGTGCCTTTTCATTAATAGTACATAATTTTGGGACGTGCCTATACCGCCGAGACAACCGCGTTTTTTCGCTTGAGCGCACACTTGTTTTACGTGTAAAAATAAAGAAAAAATATCAGTAGAATCAAGTAAATTGAAGTTGATGCGTATTTGGTTCACTCAACACTCTCGTAATCAAACTAATTAATTATCTATATGAACTAATTACGTATTTGCGCATGACTTAAATATTTATTAAAATTAATTTCACTAAATTAACCCGATCACTTTATCATGTTTTTCGACACCTTATAAGTTTATCGTGGGTCGCTGAAGACTTAAGGCATGTTAAAACGCGTAATTTACAATTAAAAAATCTGCAAAAATTCCTTAACTCTCTTGAATACTTCTACTGTAAGGGTACACCATGGAGATTATAACAAAATATAAATAAATATGTTATTTTTCGTTATAAACACATCTATTGGATTCTGAGAAATGAAACAAAAGAAAAATCGATTGGGTCTCCAGCGACCCACGATAAAGTGATCGGGTTAATTAACGTTTTTAATAAATATAAAATATCGAAAATTAAGTTATTATTTTAATATTCTCTAATTACTTAAATAAAGTTGTTTAAAATATGGTTCTTGTATGAAAGGAATTTATAGATAATTTTATAAAAAATTATATAAACGTGTTCTTTAGCATCACACACAAGAGTGCGTTAAATTTAAAGAATATTAACATGTGTGCAAAATTAAAAAAGACTTCACCATATGGTTATCGAGATATTTATTTTAAAAAAATGCCACTTTCAACATGGGCTCTTATGAGAGATTTTAAATGAGACGATTTTCAACAACTATAATATTTCGATTACAAGATTATGAAGCTTCTTAAAATTTGGCATATATTTTTACATAACTTCAAAGAGGATTTGTGCAAATTTTTAAGAAATTCTGTCTCAAACGATTTTACGCGACTTCGACCTTAATATGAAAATGCATCGCTGCGAGTATAATTTGAAACTATAGAAAAGCGATTAACAGAGTGACGCAGAGATTTAACGTACAGATGGAACGAGCAATTGGGCACGTTTGTCGACAGACACGTGCTCACCGTGAGCAATAATTGAAAATTGTGTTCGGTCTCGGGACGACGAGCCCTTTTTACGATCTATCAAGGTTAAGATATTTCTACTGCGACAGTCCGTTTAAAAGTTAGTTCAAATTTTTTTCTATAGATTTTTTTAAAAAAACTAGATCAACCTTCTTTGATGCTGTATAAAAGTTGGTGCCAAATTTTAAAAGGTTTCTCTATCTAGATATCACGATATTTCATGTTGAAAATCACATTTTTTAACACAGGTTTTAAGAAATTTTATAGAAAATCATTTTTACCATACAATCACGGTAGAACTACCTTAAGGTAGATCTATAAGTACAGTAAAATCAATTCAGATTTTTCAGCTCAAATCAATTAAGAAAAGTTGTTGCAAATTGTTTTAAGAACAACATACTCAAAATTCAAGGTCATCCAAGGTTACCTGTACTTGTTACGTATATATGTATGAAAATTAAAAAAATCATAATCTTAGGATTTTTTTAAACTTGAGGAAGCTTCTTTGAAGTACAATAAAAAGCTATGCTAAATTTTAAGAAAGTTCACGATGTAGATTTCAAGATATTTAGGATTGAAAATCGCAATATTTAACACGGGCTCTTATGGGAGAGCACTGAAAGTTGGAATTTTTAACACTAAATATCTGAATTTCTATGTGGTGAAACCTCTTACAATTTGGTACGTATGTGCGTAACATATCAAAGAATGACTATGCCAATTTTCTACAAAATCGTAAATAATCGATAAACTATAGAACTATCTTAACGATTCCCGATATCGATTCCCGATGTCATCGATAATGACACTCCCATCGAGCTATTTTTCGTCGCGTTCGCTCTTAAAATTTGGTACATATGTATGTGCGTAGCATATCAAAGAATGACTATGCCAATTTTCAACAAAATTGTAAATAATCAATAAAACTATAGAACTACCTTAACGATTCTCGAATCGATAATGACACTCCCATCGAGCTATTTTTCGTCGCGTTCCTCATGGTCGGAAAAAAAACAGGCTCGTTGACGGATGACGAAGTCGGCTCATTATTTTTAGACCGGACGCGTTCTATTTGGAGAATAACCGAATTTCGATAGAGAATGATGCGCGGGCGCGATGACGATCGCTTTACCTGGAACGTGACTCGTGTTTACATTGGAACACACGCGGAATGATAGTGTCAAGAGCAAGATTCGTCCGTGATAATGAGAGAGACGCGATTTTACGTCTTATTACAAAGCGATAACGATCGAGATGAAAAACGAGGAAAACGCATTTCTTTCTTTTTTCTCAAATTTCGCTGCACCCGAGAAATGCACAATGCATTTCAACGGGACGTGTATAAATGAATTCCGCAATTATGAGCGAGCTGACAGTCGCGATGAGATCTCCGCTGAGATTTTCCAAAAAATTTTCTCGTCACGAATTCGTACTCGCTTTTTTTTTAATTTATATTTTTTCATCGCGAATTCGCACTCGCATTTTTTTTTTAACTTGAGTTTACTCGTCGCGAATTAGCAATTTTTTTTGTTATTAATTCGAGTTTTCTCAAATACACTGCTACATTCGAATCGTCTCGACATCTTGGGTCAATTTTACTCTCGATCTGCGAACGAACGTTGGATAAATAATTAAAGAAAAAAAAACGAATAATTGAAAAATGGAAAATTCGTCAAACGAGCAAGAGGTAAGAAATGAGTGGATCACGACTAAGCATTTTTTTTAAACATTTTTTCTCTTAAAAAAAACCGTTTTGCGTTTGCGATTCTTATCTGCTTCGAGCTCATTGCGATGGAAATTAAGCTGCATCGCCGCGAGCGACGAGAAATGAAAAAAAAGTTTTCCTTATACGCTCGGTGAGGATCGCGTGATGTTCGACACGTTCGAACTGGACGTGACAAAGTACGAGTAGAAATTAATTGATTTCTCCTTTGAATGACCGTCCCTTTTTTATTATTCAGGTAGTTGTCGCTTAAAATGAAAATAATCCCATAAATAGTCATCGATAAAAGAAAAATAGACAAGTGTATCTATATTTAGTACTTTTTAAACGATATGAATAAATTATACAAGAAACATTGATATTTCTGAATTTACTAAAAAATCAAAGAGTAATAAATTATTTTAAACAAATTGCAATGAATTTAAAATAAACAGAAACATTTAAAGCAATAAAAAAATCAAGTATCTAAAGAAAACGAAAACATTGACAAGATAAAAATTATTGCCAGACAGTACTTGATGTTTTTTTTATTACTTGTAATTTTTCTGTTAATTTGAAATTTATTGCAATTGGTTTCAAAATATTTATTACTTTTTTGATATATTGTCAATTTTGGAATCATTAATATGCTTCGTACAATTTATACATACCGCTTTAAAAACCCCCATTTTTAAGGTAGTTGTGTAAAATGAAAATCGATAGAGTTTGTTTGAAATTTGGAGAAACATGCTTTGATGTTATATGTACCTATGTATTAAATTTAAATTATATTGTAACGAGTTTAACCGCAAAGAAGTCGCGGTATTTATTAATAAAAGTTAAATTTTTCTTACAAAAATGTCGTAAAAGTTATTGCAGTTTAAAAAAAAACTAGACTTTCAGATGATAAAGTATTGTAAAATTTTGCATAAATTTTTATACAACGTATCAAATTCGCATTTTTTTAGTTTTTTTAAAAAATTTGGTAAACATTTTTTTTCATAATTTTGTTAATTATATAGCAAGTTATCTCACCTTGGATGACCTTCAATTTAGAGTATGTTATTTTTTAGTAAACTAGAAATACCGTTTCTTAATAAACTCACTTTCACAAATTGCTTTAAGGTAATTCTATCGGTACAGTCAAATGAAAAGTTTTTATCTCAATTTATCTCCATACCTTGTGATTTTTAAGATTAAGTTTAATAAAAAAAGTTGTTGCAAATTTTTTCAAGAACGACATAAAAATTCAAGGTTATCCAAAGTGACCTGTACTTGCTATATACGTATGAAAATTACGAAAAAAAATCTTACCAATTTTTTTTAAACTAAGGAAAGCTGCTTTGAAGTATAATAAATAGCTAGCTAAATTTTAATAAGATTCTCAATGTAGAGTTGAAGATATTTAGGATTGAAAATTGCAATATTTAACATGGGCTCTTATAGGAGAGTACAAAAAAAAAAGGAATTTTGAATAATAAATATCTCGATTTCTGTGTATAGTGAATCCTCTTAAAATTTGATGCACATGTGCATGTCACATCAATGAAGGTTCATGCTAATTTTCAATGAATTTCTAAGAAAACGATAAAACTATAGAACCACCTTAAACGGAAGGAAACCAGAAAAAAAGTTTAAAATTGCGATTTTTAAACGACTTTTCTTTTTGTAAGGTAGGCCCTAATAAATTGCGGAAACAACGAGCATAATTTCCACGCGAGACATGTATACGTGCGGGATAGATTATGATGCAAGGAATCGCGATAATTGCGAAAGTCGACGTGTGCGTACGCCCGAGAGATAAAAATGCGAGTGTAGGTGTTTGACGTTCGAACTGCCAGGAGAAAAGAATTGCGTCCGAAAGGCTGAATAATTCCCGCTCGACAGGACTGTTGCGGGATTACGTTCTTTTGGAATAGCTACTAAACTTTTTACTCCCAATTTTGTTTATCAATATAAAAATCTCGATGCTCTAAAAAAACGTCATTATATAACCTCGCGAGTTAATATAGTTATATCTAAAAATCGTTTTCTTAGGATTTTGTTAAAAATATGCAAAAACCTTCTTTGGTGCAATGTCCAATTGTATATTAAATTTTAAGAGGTTTCACCGCGTAGAACTCGAGATGTTTATTGTCAAAAATCACTATTTTCATGCGGAAGTACTAAAAAAATAATTTGACAATCACCTCGTTTGTTGTATGGATATAATATTTAAGGTATTAGATTCATGAAATTATTTTTTTAGGAATTTGTTAAAATTGTATTAAATTTAAAGAAGTTTCTCTGCCTAGAATTCGAAATATTCATTATCGAAAATCACCATTTCTTCTACTCTCCCATAAGAGCACGTGTTAAATATTGTGATCTTCAACTCTTGATATGTTGACTTCTGGGTAGTAGAATTTGTGGAAATTTTTCACAGCTCTTTATTGTACTTGAAAGAAGCTTCCTTTAGTTTTTAAAAAATATCCTAAGACTACGATTTTAAAAATTTTCATATACATACGTAACAAGTACAGGTTACCTCGGATGACCTTGAATTTTGAGTATGTTGTTCTTGAAACTATTAGCAACAACTTTTCTTAATAAACTTAAGCTCAAAAACCACATGGTATGTAGATAAATTGACATGAAAACTTTTGATTTGATTGTACCGATAGAACTTCCTTAAATGAAATTTGTCAATTTTTCATGTAAATGGAATAATGAAATTCGACACATGAGTTTTCACGGTCTAAAATGTTGACTAAAACTAATGCAATGTGCAAAGTGCGGTTGGTGTGTATCTATTTTTATAAAATTGGTGAGACTTTAAATTATACATTTGATTCGAATTAAAAGATTTTTAGGCATCAGATAGAAAAAGCTTCGTGCAAATAAAATTTTCGTATAAAGACAAAAATAAAATTTTATACACACAATTTCTATAAAGCTGACTGTTAAGTAAAAATTTCCATTAATGATTTAATGTTTTATTCAGATTATTTTTATTACGTTGTCAAGGGCGTCATTTATATATTTTTTTATTTCAAATATTTTTAGCCAGTAAAGCATTACAAATTCTCAATAAAAGTTAATACAATTTTCTCAAATTAAAGTATACATATAATGTCTAAATCGTGTATTTCACATGCAATAGTTTGCACAATTTTTATATGATATTTATTAGTTAAAATTTAAAATAAAAATGATGCAAATAGTAACGTGTAATGATATTTTTCCTATTACGATGGCAAGAGCGTCATTTAGTATATTATTTTAGACATATATAAAAATCATCGATAAAATTTTCTAAAATGTGAAAAGTTCAAATTTTGATTAAAAGCGATATAAATAGCAATGTAAAATTGATACGTATTTTTTCTATTGCGTTGTCGAGGGCATCATTTACATTTTTTTCATATTATGATATTTTTAGGCAGATAAAAAAAGTATTATGATGAATTCTAATGAAGTTGAATTCTTTACACAAAAAAATGGTGAAAAATGTCGTATCGAAATTTTATTATTCTCTCCATATTCGAAATTAACAAAAAAATTTCAAATTTTATATAAAACGAATAATAACGTTCCATGAACAATACTTCGCTTATTATCAATATATACAAATAATAATTGAATCAACATTTTTTGACCAAGATCGGCATAAATGGTAGTGCGCGATCGGTATTATTTTTCTATCGCGTTTTCGAGAGCGACATTTGCATTTTTTTCGAATTAGAATACTTTTAGCAAGATAAAAGAAACGAGCGAGAGTAAATGTTGGCACAGTCGCGGATAAACGAAAAAAACAAGTCGTAAAAGAATGTTCTGGCAGAGAAGAAAAACAAGGGTGCCGAGAGGAAGGGATAAGAATCGAGATAAATTCCAAGATGAATGGGAAGGAGCGAGAAGCAATTGAAGGGGAGGTGGAAAGTGTGGTACATAATTAAGAGTCGTCATATCGCTCGCGTTGTTTCGTTGAATCTCGGCGGAAGAGAAAAACATATTATAGGATTTAGGCGAGCGAGCACGCGATCGCGCGTGATTTCGAGCGTGCCCGGAAAGAACGAATATGCGAGAGAGAGAGAGAGAGAGAGAGAGAGAGAGATGATTAGGAAAAGACGATTTTCACATTGACAAAGAAGCGAACGAGAGATAAGCGCGCTCGCGCGAACCGATGAACTCTGCGCTATAAGAGGATACGATAAAGGCCGAAGGTCGTCGTAATCGAATTCTCATCCCACCCTCCCTTTGCGCATCCATATATCAACCGGGGATTTCGTTACACTTCGCTCTATCCAAAACTCGCTTAGATAAACAAAATTGACGCTCCAATTAATGTTTTTTTTTATCTATTTCTGTTCCAATAGAGAAGTTTTCAAAAGTCAAAGTTCCACGTGAAACTTTTTTTCTAGAGCAGAGCGCGGTCTCTTGCACACGCGATAAAAAAATGAAAGTTAATTTCCTATATATGATTAAATGGAGTTTTGTCAAAATATGGGTAATTTTTTGTTAATATCGATTTTTGGTTGTAAAACAAACTCTTAGATTTAAAAAATAAAGCTTCGATAACTTTATTTTTTTCTATTTCGTACATATTTGAATTTTTTTTTTAATTTGAAGCTCCGCGTGACTTCTGAACTTTTTTTTGGAGTCTTGTCAAAATATGGGTAATTTTTGGTTAATATCGATTTTACGCTCTAACTCAAAATCTTAGATTAAAAAATTAAGGCTTTTTTCCTATTTCGTACAAATTTAAAACATTTTCAAAATTCGAAACTTCGAAACTTTTGCAGAATACCACGCTGTCTCTCGCGCTCATACGATAAAAAAATAAGTGGATCTCGCACAACTAAATGAAGTTTTTTAAAAATATGGGTAATTTTTTGTTAATATCGATTTTATTTTCTAACCCAAACATTTAGATAAAAAGAAGATACAAAGGAAAAATGAAGGCTCTCATTAATAATTTTTTTCTATTCTGTACAAATTAAAAAATTCTCGAAATTCAAGGCTCCACGTGACTTCCGGGTCTTTATTTTTCTCTTGCTAGTAAGCTAAATGAAATATTGTGAAAATGGCCAATTTTTTATTTATATTAATTTTGCGTTCTATTCCAACCTCGTATAATATAGATAAACAAAAATTCAAAAATGGAATTCTGCAAAAATGAATAATCTTTTATTAACATTAATTTTACGATCCAATTCAAACTCGTAAATAAACAAAAATTAACTTTTTTTAAAAATCTTTTAATATAAAAAAAATGTACTCCGTATACTAATTCGAAAAATTATCAAAAGTCCGTGCTCCACGTTTCCTCTAGACCTGTTTTTCTTGCTCGCGCAGAGTGCCACGCAGTCTCTCGCATGCACGATAAAAGAAGAAACACACGAATCTCGATCGTCATTATTATTGAGGTCCCACAACGAAATTTTGTGAAAATGGATAATTTTTTGTTTACAATGATTTTCCCGGGATTCGCCGCTTGGCGCTCTTTGAACGTATGATCGTTTCGGTTCAAGAAAGGTTATCGGTCAAACGTAACGAGGGTAAAAGTCAGCGAGGAACACCACTATTGCTGAGCAAATTTCCGTATCGCAACGACGAGCGTCTCTCTCTTTCTCTCTCGCTCTCCCTTTCTCGTTTTTGTAAGCTTTTTGACGATTGGTCAGTCTGTCGGGATGTATCGAGAATTCGTGATAGTTTGTCCCGATCGTATGAATGTTTGCGTGTGCAACGACACTATGCGGTACCAGCGATCCCACGCCGTATAAATACTCGAAAATTCTCGTTTCATCCCTCTAATTGGATAATTACTGCAAGACCGAGCACATCCGCTTCGCTAAGTTTTCGGACAATTTCTGCTCCTCAACTATATTTCTTTGTCCGTCTTCATTTTAATCCTGTTCGCGAATATTTCATCGAATTTAATCAAATTTTTTCGATACTCATAGAATTATTCGAGTGTCCAATCTTCAGGTATCCGAAAAATTAATTATATTTCTTATTATTTGTCGCTTTCGAATTTTTTAACGTGTTATTTTTTCGTTCTATCTTGTTGTAAGCGAAATAATTGTTTTTCGAAGCGGAGGAAAAAAAATTGGAACGGAAAAGAGAAAGGGAGGAAAAAAGAATGGAGTGGTTGAGGAAAAAATGTTTAGTGCGTGGAACGGAGTGCGTTGAAAAATAAAAGCGTTTGAACGGAATTTATCTTTAATTGAAACGGATCCTTGGGACGGGGAGTGTCGGAAATATCGGTTGAATTTTAATGTCGCGCCTTATTTCTTCCTCGTTCCTTTGCGTTATTTATGTAACAGTGATCGTTTTGCCAATATATGAGAATTAGAGAGCGTCGCCTAAGATTTTACCGGTCGAATCCGCTTTTCGAGATAGGCTTCTAGCTTGCTCTGGATTTTGCATTATCACAGAATCGCAATCTCCGCATATTCAGAGATGAATTTCTCAGTGCCGCGTGCAAACAACGAATGATGATTGGAATTTTATCGGAAATTGGAACATATTGGAAAATTTTCCTTATTAACATTTTTTTTCCGTCGTGAAAATGTCGAGTTTCGTCAGTCGATGCTAATATAATTTTTTTAAATTTAATAAAGCAAAATATAGTGATAAGATATTGAATTGCAAAAATTATTATAATTATTATGAAAAACGAGATTTTCTTTTTGAACGCTTGAAATATAGAATCAGGCGTATTAGAATCGATACAAAAGTAACAAAGAGAAAAAGAATGAAAAGTGATTATATGGAGGTATATCCATTGGAATTTGAAGTCGAATAAAAAAACTTTTTGATGATTTTTTCATTTTTGTTAAAACTAAATCTGTTTTTTATGGGATGATAATCTTCAATTTTGCAAATGAAAATTAAAAGTTTTGCAATCTACGAAATTTTTAGATCAACGAGTCTCTTTAAATCGATAAACAATGTCAAATTTTTAAACTTTTTGAAAGTTTAAGTTTTTTTTTTCGAAAATTGACAAAATTTTTTAAAATAATTGAAATATCATTTTGATTCTTGGGCGAATCAAGGATATTTTAGTCAATCCCATTTATTCGAATTTATTACTTCAAAGTGTTTCGAGACCGAAGCGAAAAAAAGAAATTTAACTTTTCATAGAATCGAAAAATAATAAGATTTTTTTATTAAAATCGTGACAATGTTCTTTGTTACTTGTTACCTCTAGGATCCTACACTATCTGCATAATACAAATACCCTACTCTGGGGTTACGCTAACCCCAGTACTTTAAATCGATGTATAGCTGACTCTTTATTTATCCTACAGAGGTTTATTTTTTTTTAATTTCATCATTTATATCCTGAAAAATGAAACGAACAACTGGGAAAGTACCTCATATTCAATTTTAGCAGCGAAAAATGCAATTGAAAATCAATACTTTCGAAATTTCAAAACCCTAACAATTTTCTGGGGCTTAGAAAGCCCTTGTGTAGGGTCCTGGGGTTAATACATAGAAATAACTCTATAAAAAACTTTAATGTCAAATAACAAAGTTATGTCTTTACGTTCGAAGTCTATAGTCGTACAATTTAACGAAAAACGTAATTTCGTTGTTCATTCGATTGAAAAATGAAGTCGAAGAAAAATATAAAAAAGTTTAAAAATGAAATTTGGAATTTGTATAAATTCTATTATTTAATGGTTTAGTGTAAATAGTACAAAAAACCATAAAATCGACTTATTTATTTCTTAAATAACTTATTCGTTCATTTATTTATTTATTTATTTATTTATTTAATTATTCATTAAATTATAAATTTATTTGAAAACTGATTTATTGATAAAATGAAAAAATGAAGGAAAATATAAGGTGAAAAAAATGTGCAGGCGGAGAGGGCGCTGGTACCGGGGCACTACACCCGAGTTGCGGCTCGAGGCGAGGGCGGTGCATCGTCGATCGCGTCGACGACTTCGAACCTTGCGCTGGACTGCGCGTCGAACGCGACGATCGCGACGACGGTAAGCTTGTTCAGCAGCCAGCAGGCCCTTTTGAACGAGAAAAAATATCCGTTGCCGACCTCCAGCAACAAGAGCAACGCCGTCAGTTCGAAAAACAACAAAAACAATCGGCAGCAGCACTATTATGCGGATAATCTGAGGCACAGCGAGCTCCAGAGACTCGAGAGTCAAAATAACCGACAGAACAATCTCGAGCGAGAGAACAAGAAGATCTACGAGTCCTCGATAAAGAATTTCGTCGAGTACGACAATCTCACGTCCCCCATGATGGACAAGCAGACCGGAAATAATCGTGACGAGGTCGCCGACGATGACTGCCAGACCAACCTCGAGCTCACCAGCTCCGAGGCCCATAACTTCCTCCATCAGGAACCCAGTATCAATTCCGACCTACCCACCCATCACGTTTATCCTCACAGGAGAAGGAAGTTCTCCTCCATTCGACCCCAATGTCATCGTTACATGAACCAGGTTTGTTTTTACTTTCATTTTTTTTTCTCATGCTATATAGGGGAGGGGTGGAAAAATGGGCCTTTTAAGAAAAAAATGCTCGAAACTTTCGTTTTTTTTTCACTTATTTTACTTTCTTTTAGCCCATTGTCAAATATTTGGTGTTAATTTGCTGTGTCGACTATAAATAAAAAATCGAAAAATGTGGGGCAAGAGCACCCTCTCAAAAAAAAATTTTGTTATGTGAGTTTTCTTATTCGTATCATATTTTTGAGTTTTTTTTGCCATGTATTTAGTATACAAATGCACTAACGGTCAATGATAAAAAATTGGAGCAAAATGGACCTTTCAGAAACTTGAATCAAATTTTCTTGTTACTTTTCTATTCAATAACTATAGTTGATGAATTTGAGAAAAATTTTTTTTCGCGCTAAAACGTCATACAATATTTAAAATGGACTGCTAAGCGCTTTGCAAGCATTCTATGCGTGCAATTTTAGGAAATAATTATGGAAAATTATAACTATTCCCCATTAATAATTTTTACTTGACAAAAATTTTAAAAGCCTATTTTGCTCGAAAAAATGTTTGTAAGTTTTCTAAAATCTAGAGGGCCCATTTTACCCTCAAATACTTTTTGCGCATTAAAAATTTTAGGGACCCATGTTGCTTCCCCTCCTCCTCTATTTTATTATTGCTGTATTTTTTTCTCGCTCTTTTTTCTATTATATTTATTGTCTGGCTTTACACTGGAAGAAAAGTTTGGTTCAATAACTAACCGGGGGCGAACGAAATATTTATTGTTTATTTTACACAATTTTTTTTAAATTCAACTTCTAATTTGTTTTCGTGTTGAAAACAAAAGGCACAGAAACAAACATTTTGTTGAATTAAATATATTTTACGTTTAATTCACTTGATTTAATTTAGTTTGTTTTGTTGATTCAACCAAACTTTTTTCCTAGAGTAAAATACACTTTTTTTTATCGAGGAAATTTACTTTAGGAAATTTTTAGAGTTTTTTCTTTGCTCGGAGAAATAAAAAAAATTCTTGAATATAAATCACAGGTCGAAATATCGGAGGGTACTGATTTTTGTGCTATATACTTGACAAATTGCATAAACATATGCATCTTTTCGTATCGAGAAAATTAGCAGCAGAAAAGTTCAAAAATCTTTTGATAGCACGAAGAGTTAAAAAAATTTGTTGGTAGAAATTTGAGTCCAATTTATATTGGAGCATACCGATTTTTTTACCATTTATCAATTAATTTTATAGGCATATACTACTATTTTCGTACAAAGACAATTTCCTTCAGAAATTTTTTAAAAATTTTTCTATGTGCTCGAATAAATAAAAAAATTTTGTATGTAGTAGAAATTACAGTTTCAAGTATCGAAGAGCATCGATTTTTTTCTTTAAAATTAATTATCTGGCTTTATGATCTTTTATACTTTATATTAGTAAAAAAAACACCTTTTCATACCGAGAAAAAATTGAAATAAAAATTTGGTAAAATATAGAGTTCAAAACTTCGATAGGCATCAATTTTTTATATCTCTTGTTCTCTCGATTTTTTTTCTATGAATTATATTTGGCTTTATTCTGAAATATATCTTTTCGTATCGAGAAGATGCGCTTCCCAAAAAGTAGAGCTTTTTTGCTGACAAAAATTAAAAAAAAACATACCGAAAAATATAAAATGAGCATCTTCGGTAAAATGGAGAAGTGGAAATATCGGAGCGTGCCGTTCAGTAGTACGAATCAGCGTGTGCTCAGTCGCCGAGCATCCACGTGCACGCCTGTTGCGAGAGAACGAATTTTTTCCCCCCTCGACGAGAATATATCGTGACGAAAGATTCGCGGCTTCGATTCTTCGATATTTAATTTACGATTGATTACCAAGTATTCTCAAATCGTTTAATCAACTCGCGATTAATTTCCGAGTCTTCTCAATCGGACTGAAATACATCAACGTGTATTTAATTAATGAATAAACTCGCGGTTTATTCTCAAAATACTCTCATAATAATTATCGTCGTTGTTTCTCGAGACTGAAATTTTCGACGATTTACGATGAACTTTGAATAAATAAAAATCTCAAAGAGCAATTTTCTCGTGTTTCTGTTTGAATCGTAAACCGCTCGACGACGCTTCAAGGCTTCCGGCAAGCGGGAAAGAAAATAGCGATGCATCAAACATTGTCACGGAGCGCAAATATTTGTCGCTAAAATTCAAAGCGGATAAAGAAATTTCGAATTTTGCGATCCTCGTCGGCTCGCGTCGGGGAAAACAGCGAAGCAAGTTGAAAAAATAAGAGGGGAGAGGAAGGGAAAGGTCACATGTGTTATCCTCGGGAGTGCAGATGTTTTGTTGCGCAATCGCGGATGTGCGATAAAAACAGGTGTCACCGAACGTCTCTCTCTCTCTCCGTCTCTGCGAAGCGCAGCCCAAGAATTCGCTCTTTATTCTCGAATAGCCCATTAAGAATAATTTCGTCGGGATCGATATTCAGTTGCAAATTACCTCTTGATCGATCTTCCAATTATCGACATCAAAATTCAACTGTCAAGACATTGAAAAATTGATAAAAAGAGTCTCCAGAAAAAAACTGAGAATATGCATTCTTTATCAAACATTTTTTGATTTTTCGAAAAAAAAAACGACTTCAAATTTCGATCGATCTTCCAATTAGCGACATCAAAATTCAACCGTCAATACATTAAAAAATTGATAAAAAGAGTCTCCAGAAAAAAAAATGAGAATATGCATTTTTTATCAAACATTTTTTGATTTTTCGAAAAAAAAAACTTCAAATTTCGATCGATCTTCCAATTAGCGACATCAAAATTCAACTGTCAAGACATTAAAAAATTGATAAAACGAGTCTCCGGAGAAAAAAACTGAAAATATGTACTCTTTATAAAATTTTTTTTGATTTTTCAAAAGAACAACTTCAAATTTCAGTCGATCTTTCCGTTGAAGAGTGTGATTGATTTTATACCATACAGTAACAACTGTTTATGATTATGACGATGATGATGCTGATAATTATTATTATTATAATAGAAAAAAATATATTTTGAAAATGTACCAATTATAAATGATTACACAACTTGTTGGTATAACAAGTAGATGTTCAATTAATAAATAAATAAAAATACATTAATAATTAAATAAAAAAATAATACCAAAAAATCGTTTACTATACCAAACACAATCAACTAGTTGATACACGATTGATTGTTATAACAATAATAGTTGTGAATATTGTTTTTTGAAATAGTATCGGATGTAGACATATTTTGTTGATCGAGGCCTAAGAATATTTTTAGTTTTTCAATATTCAATTTAATTATCCGGGAAATAATAGGAAGTTCGTGTTTAAAACTCGAATGTTGATTACTAAACAATTAATGTAACTAAATGAATAAATGGACAATAAATAATAAGTATAGTTATTACTTTACTGTAACAAAAGTTTTTAAAGAGATCTCACCCTATATACAGAAGTCGAAATATTTATTATCAAAAATCACAATTTTCAATATTCATCTTCATTTTTTGATAATGAAGATTCTTCATTCGTTCTTGTACTCAGCTTTTTATATTAGGCCATAGAACTTCCCCTAGATTTTTATAAAAATATTGAGGAAATTTTTTTTTTACAGTATTCATAAGTGCACGTCATCCTGGATAATTTTGAATTTATAGTTTCTCTCAATAAATCGAAATTTCTGAGCTACGTCGTAAGAAAAACGTTTACGCAATTTTGCAAAAAAAATGATCTTTAAAAATATGTAACTTTAGTAGCTTACGAGTGAAGAAACATTTGAAAATGACAGATGTGTAACAATTAATAAGCAAGGTAAAAAAAAGTTATTGCAGTAATTACGTTAATTACGAAGTCTTGCGAAAATCCTTGGAAATTCGTAATCGTAATTTTATTTATTTACGCCCGTGAAGTAAGGTCGCAATGTCAACGTACTTTCCATCGCGATGAAAAATATTCGACTTCCTCGTATCTCGCCTCGAGTGCGATCTCTGCATTGAAATTCAAGTCTCGAAGAATCAACGACTCGTCGGACAATTTACGAAACGACGTACGGAGAACCCGAGGGAAAGACATGTGGTACCGATTAAAAAGAGAATAAAGAGAACGAGAAGAGAGAGAGAGAGAGAGAGTGAAAAACAAAAAAATGTGTGGAGTAGGAGAGAAAAAAGATAACGCGATCTTTATCGTATTTTCCTCGAGGGGGATCGTTAGGCAATCGGTAGAAGAATGGAAAATGGATGAATAGAAAAAACGTCATCGATCGGGAGGCTCGATGTCGCGGGTATATAAAAGTGTCGGGATCGATTCGCGTCGGCGATGTCTCGATCGGTCTGAAATCGCGGAAAGTTACGGTCTCGGCGGGAGAGAAGAAATTGGCGAGGAAAATAACGGGAATATAAGAGGAGAAAAGAAGGGCGGTAGCGCGAAGGAGGAGGGAATAAAAGCGAGAACAGAGAAAACGTCATCGGCGGGAGGGCTCGTATATATCGGTTACGTCGAACGTGCGCGTTTCGTCTCGAAATCGCGGAAAGTTTCGTCGCGGTTATGGGAGAAAATATCGCGAGGATATCGGAACGATCGGCCGTTGGTCGTTGGGAGTCGTTGTAGAGAGCGGGACGGGAGGAGAGATCGAAGGAAAATAATAATTGATCGGTCCTCGATCGTGATTTACGAGAGCGCGTGGGGAGAGAGCTCGGGGGCTTCGGGGGATTCGTCGTCCTTGCGCGTCGCGATCGAGAACCGCGCGCGCCGTCCAGCCGCGGATTCTTCAATTTTTCTCTTCTCCTACCACGACAAAACTAATTCGTTTCCTCTTCGATTGGTTCGTTCCCTCTCCCGTCTCTCCTTCTCTCTCTCTCTCTCTCTCTCTTTCTGGTCATCATCGTTCCCCGCGGCCGATTCTCATGATTTCTTATTGTTCGCTCGAGCGGCGAGTTCGTCAGATCTGAAAAAGCTTTCGAGCGCGATTCGCGACATCTCGTCTCTTTTTATCCAAAACCATACGCCCACATATTCATCCTCGTTTCGGGCATCACGACAATCTCTCCGTAACGATAAACGAGCGACGCTCTCGATCAATAATTTCTCCGCGTTTCGCGCTCGCTACGCACTCGTCGATAAAACGCTCGTTATTATACTCCCCGGCCAAAATGAAGATTCTTATGCGAGCGGATACCCACGTCAACATCGAGCTACCCGGTAACGCGCCCGTCGCTAAATGCACTTTCACTCAGGTACGAAAAGGTCCAACAACAGCACTCGGACCTTATCTTGTTGTGATTCACCTTACCATTAAAAAAAGTGAAAAATTTATACTAATTGTTCAAGAAATTTACACTCAGAGGAATCACGATGGTATGGATTTTACCATAAAGTGACAATTATGATAATTATTTTTAAATTAAATACTATATGTTTGTAGTAAAACGTGTAATCAGGACAAGATGTAAACAAAGTATTATATTTAGTTTTATAATGATTGGTATATATAGTTGTCACTTTTATGTAATAAAATCCACCATACTTTTCTCTCAGGGTATTTCGTTATTTTTTTTTTCATAAAATAGATGTTTATGTTGCGAAAGTAGATTTTTTGACCATGTTGCGATACGGGTCTAAGGTTTGTGGCGCGAGTTTACGAAAGTTAGTGCAAGTTTTACGCACGAGTTTTCGTAAAAAAACGTCACAAACCTTTAGCGATTATCGTAAAATCAACATTTTCTAAATCGCCTCTTAACGATCGAGTGACATACAATATTTCTTGTTAAACCTAGAACCCTAAATTATGTGTACAAGACAAAAATACCCTACTCTGAGGATACTCCGACCCCAGCAATTTAAATCGATGTAGCGGACTCTTTAGTTGTCGTACGGAGGTTTAATTTTTTTTCATTTCATCGTTCAAGTTTTGGAAAATGAAATGAACTACTAGAAAAAGATCTCATATTTGATTTATACAGAGAAAAATGCAATTGAAGAAGCAACATTTTCGAAATTTCAAGATCGTAAAAATTTTCTGGGGTTTGGGAAACCCCTGTGTAGGGTCCT
Source organism: Cremastinae sp. A BG-2022a (assembly GCA_030522545.1). Taxonomy (NCBI): domain Eukaryota; kingdom Metazoa; phylum Arthropoda; class Insecta; order Hymenoptera; family Ichneumonidae; species Cremastinae sp. A BG-2022a. Next base: position 31,209 of record JAPYYW010001626.1, read on the forward strand.
AGGGTTAACCTTGTTCATAAAATTCCATTTGAGCCCAATAAAAGGTTTCAGCACTGTTTGTAACTCATAATCAGTAGATAATTTAATTTAATTAAGTAGTAACTAAATTGAGACTACTGTACAAATTTCAGTTGATAAAGAAGAATCAACTTTTTTGACAGTTTTTTTTTATATTTTCGTTAGAGTACAATAATAAACAGTACGGAAAGTGATAATTTTCGACCTTTAGGCCAGAAAACTAATCGGTATGGCAGATCGTCTGAAAATCGACAACTTTCCAGAAGCCGCCCAATGCTTGAGGTTATGTGAAACACCCAATTTCGAGTGATTTTTCGGAAAAATCACACTCGTATTTTTCAAGCAAATTCAGTGAAATTTTAATATGTTATGCAATGTATACTATACTAGTGCATGGTATTCTTAGAATTTTGAACAATAAGAAAAAATTTTTTTTTACTTTGGTTTTTTTTTAATTTTTTAAAAATGTCAAGAATGTCACGCCCCAGTATATAGAGTAGACTGCATAACATATTTAAATTTTAGTTAATGAGCTTTCTGAGCCAGGATAGCAAAATCAGAAAAGTTGTTAATTTGCGATAAAACTACTATCGCGATTTCTATCAGCGAGAGAATAAACAAATCGATAATTCAAGAGATCAATTTCTGACTATTTTTAACTCTAATCAGTTTGTAATTATAGTTTTGTGGTTTTTAGGTAATAATGTTGACAAGCTTTATTCCTAAATATAATTTTTATCACCTGTTTAGGTCGTAGCCGCGATTTCGGTCTCGCTGGGCTCGATGGTCGTCGGTTTTGCAAGTTCCTACACGGCGCCGGCTCTCGTTACCATGAGAGACAACACGACAACCCCGTTTGATCTTCCAGTTGCTACTGTGAGTATATTTTTATATTTTATCATTGCTACTTTTTAAATATTTAATCAAATTATGTTTAATAATGTACGAAAACATTTTTTTGTGTACTTTTGTTATCGATTTTGACGTGAAACTATTTTCATTATCTTATCAGTATATTTATTGTCTTTCATCGAATATTGTTCAATGATTTAGAAAATATTTATTTATTCTTATTAACTGAAGAGTGTGTCGTCTGAAATTTTTTTTCTTGCTTTCACATAGAAATTTTCTGATATGTGTTGAAACAAAAAAAATTTATGCAACGTGGACTTTTAAACAAAAATCTTTTGGTGTGTGTCCCACAAAATATTTTCACGCAATGTGGACTTTGAAATCAATTTGTGAAACGAGATAAAAAATTACGGTTTTAGAAAAGTGGGTTTTGTGAAAATCTTTTGCTCAAAAAACAGTTTTCGTGAGTTTTCTATCTCTTTTCTTACTCATTTTACACGAAAAACTTTTGATATTCGTCAAATAAACTATATTTTTACGCAACACGTGGATTTTGAATTCGATTTTTGAAACGTCATTGAAAAAATTTTCAAGTTTGACATTCGAAATATAAAATCATGGCTGTGCTGTCAATTTTTGAAATATTGACAAAAACGAAACGACTCGCTTTGTTTAAATGTATAAAAAGTATAGAATATCCAAGTTTGTAAAGTTAAAAATTGGAAATTTTTAGTCATTGCCATTATTATTATTTTTCTTAAAATTCAATTTATAGTTTAATTTATAATTTTCATAGTATTCATTTTACAAACATTTTTAGAAAATTAAATCCTTCAAACAAGTGTTTCTCAAAGTTTTCGTGTAATAATGTGAAAATATTTGAAATACGCTGCCATTATTTGACCGAACAGTATATCGACAAATTTTTGAACATCTGACTTTATGAAATTAACATTTAATTACTTTTTTTAGAGCATTGAATTCTGAACGAAGTGAACGATAGCTTATCGCGTTATCTCCAAAATTGACTCGAAGGCACGAGTTTGTTTATCAAAAATGTTATTTTTCTTTGTTTCAAAAAAAAAGAGGAAAATTGGATTTTTTTTGAGCGACCTTAGAGAATTCGATTACGAAGATCCGAATAATTGCGAGGCAATCTTTTGACACACATCAACAGAATTTCTTGGGTGGAATCGAGAAATAAAAACAGTTCGAAACGACACACCCTAATCGATATCCAATAATATCTAGAATTATAAAATATTGTTATGCACATGTCACTCGAAAGAATCTTGAACGTTTTTTAATCGACTACGAGACAGATAAAGAAAAAATACTCGTAGTTCGAATATACGTATACGAAGAGATATGTTTCCGAGTTCGGAAACTACGATCTTTTATCAGCAGCCCATTAGAAATAGAGAGGTCAATGACGAAATGGTAGTGATTTGACTCGATATGCGTCATTCGATCTTCGATTATCACCAATAATAAAAATAATAGTTAAATTTTTATTATTTTATTATTGACTCATTTTTATCGCTATTCCCCAAAATTCTGCCACCAATCGGTCATTTTTTTGTCAATCTGGATACAAATTTTGGTATGAACAAATGTTGATGTTTTTTTTGAGTATTACATAATAAAAATGAAATAGATAACATTTTATTATTTTATTATTGGTTTATTTTTATCGCTATTCTCAAAAATTTTGCCACCAATCGATCATTTTTTTTGTCAATCTACATACAAATTTTGGTATGAACAAACGTTGATGTTTATTTTTTGATAATTAAATATAAAAATTAATCAGTTGAATTTTTATTATTTTGCTATTGACTCATTCCCCAAAATTCTGCCACCAATCGATCACTTTTTTTGTCAATCTGGATACAAATTTTGGCATGGAAAAACATTGATTCCTTTTTTTGAGAATTTTTTAAAAATTTGATCGTTTTTGTTACAGGAATCGTGGATCGGCTCGATCATGCCATTGAGCGCTCTTTTCGGTGGAATCTTTGGTGGGCCACTCATCGAGTACATCGGAAGAAGAAACACGATTCTCGCAACCGCATTTCCTTTTATCGGAGGTGAGAAAATCACAAAAACAATGCCTACGCTTTTTTTCTCGAAGAATAATTAATTGAACGAGATGATAAAAAATAGAAAAAATTCGCAAAGTCGAAAAAAAAATGTTAACAAAAGAGAGACAAAATTTTCGGAGTGTTTATTCGAGCCACGTGGTAATTTCTATGCGCTCGGTAATCGAGCCACGTACGCGAGCACAAAATTTCGAGGCCCTCGGTTTCGTCGGCGAAAAAACCTTGATGACGTTTTCTTATTCACCCGACTACCTCAATGACGAGGAGAGAGAGAGAGAGAGAGAAAGATGCGAGAGAGAGAGACGAAAAAAAACGCATCATTTCCGCGTGTACTCGATTCTCGCGCTGAATACAAATATTATTTTTCTCCTCGAGGCGTTAAACTTCGTCGGCGAGCTCTTTTTATTGCCAATAACAATGTTCGCGTCGCGAATCGAGCGGCCTTGCCTATCGAGATCATGAACTACATATTTCTCGCTTCGTATTCCTCATTGTCATTCCTCGTTTTTCTTTCAATTAGCTAATATTTTTTTTCACCTTTTTTTTTAAACTTTTTTTTTCTCATGAAAAGTAATATATTTGCGACATTTTTAAAATGTGTTTTAACATCGTGTTGCGTATCGTGTATTGTTTTACTTTTGGTGTTTAAAAAAAAAGTGAAATAATGAGAATAACGCTTTTTGTTTTGACAGCTTGGCTATTGATCGGCCTGGCGAACAACGTCGGCATGGTTTTGGCTGGAAGAGCCTTGTCCGGTTTCTGCGTCGGTATAGCTTCCCTCTCGCTGCCGGTTTATCTCGGCGAGACCATTCAACCGGAAGTTCGCGGGACCCTCGGACTATTGCCCACGGCTCTTGGTAACATAGGTGAGTTCTTTTTTTTTATTTTTCGTGTAGAAGCATTTTTAATCATAGTCATCCAACAATCATTAAGCAAATGCATTTAAGGTGGCTTATCAGTGACAATGCTAGTCAAAATCATGACGTCAATAAACTTAATAAAACGTACCGAATCTTTCAAAATGCTATACGTAAATAAAAATTGTGAATTTTGATGATGGTTCTATTGATACTTTATTCATAGTTTATTATAAATAATAGTTATTATAAAATGTCATTTGACATTTTATTGATAAACAACAGAGACAGCAGAACTATTCTTTTTGTTTTTGAAAAATGTCAATGACAATTCAGAATAACCAATATATAATGGTTTTTTTTTCTAAATTCACAGTCTATTTCTTACTATAGTAATTTTTTAATCAAATGACAATGTTAAGTTTGCATGATTATCTTTGATACAAATTAGGGTTATCAAAGTATGACTAATGTCATAACAAATAGTCTGTACTGGCAGATGCATTTTTCGCGCGTTTCGGCTCAATGTTTGATCGCATGATGTTTCTGAGACTCTTACGTTTTCAAATTAAATTTATGAAAAAAATTCCCTGGCAATACCCAGTTTATCACATATGATTGAAAAGCCTGAGATTTTATCATACAGTACTCCAATTTTGAACGAAATCTCGTTTTTGTCAAAACCTATCATGTCATATTCGATGAAAATATTTTTATTAGCTCGTTTACAATAATTTACCTAGAAACTGACTCTAAAATTTTCAAGGTTTGTTTGCTATGTCACAAATAATAACATCTCAAAATTTTATTTATATATCTCGTTTTTAATTCATTAATGAGCCACCTTAAGGATTTTTATCATTTTTATCTGTTATTTTGGAAAATTTATTATTCTTAATATGAATTTTTTTTCTAAATAAACAAATAAACGATAGATAATACACCAAAAGGAATAATTTTTTTGAATTATATTCAAAATGTTATGTGAAATTTTATTTAACTTTTCTTAAAAATTTTTTATTCATAGTATTTTAAAAACTATTCTCGAAATTTGCTCACTGAAAGTATATATTTTTTTAAATAATTAATTTAAGAAATAATCACTAAAAATATCTTTACCGATCTACTAAAAATAATTATTCCTTAAAAATAAGAAAAAAATTATTTATTGAGAAAATTTTTGTTAAAATGTGTGAAAATGAATTTGAAATAGGAATCTTATTGAGCTTCGTTACGGGAATGTACTTGAACTGGTCGCACCTGGCGTTCCTGGGTGCCTGCCTGCCGGTACCTTTCCTCTTGTTCATGTTCCTGATTCCGGAGACACCGAGGTGGTACATTTCCAAGGGTCAGGCCAAGAAGGCGAGAAAATCACTGGAATGGCTCCGCGGCAAGAACACCGACGTCAGCGAGGAACTTGCCGCAGTCGAGAAAACTCACGTCGAGAGTGAAAGGGACTCAAACCAGAATCCCCTTATGGAACTTTTCAAAAAAAATAACATCAAACCCCTGGCCATTTCTCTCGGACTCATGCTCTTCCAACAACTCTCCGGTATCAACGCTGTCATTTTTTACACCGTAGATATATTCAGGGTGAGAACAATTTTTTCATATTTTCCTTCGATATTTTCTTCTTTTATGACTTTAAAAATATTTTTTGTCTTCATTTTTCGACAAAAAGAGAGAATTTTAAACGATTTTTTTTTGTATTGTGACATAATTTGGAAGTTCTGAGGATTTTTAAATGCAAAACAGTAATTTTTTTGAAGTAATTATTAAATAAAAGCTATAGAATTATTTTTAAACAAAAAAATGTAGACTCTCTTATTATAAAAATAATCAAATTAATTATTAAAAAATATCAGAATTGCTGTTTTGTATATCGTATGTACATCTTCAGAATTTCCAGTGTTACCACAGTATATAAATAAAACTATAAGTTTTAATTTTAAAGAATAAAACTTTGCAAAGTTAAAAGAGTCTAATTCTGAATTTTATGAACTGAACGTCAAGAATTTACTTTTCGTTGGAAATTTGTGACCTACGCATTCTCAATACGCAACGACAATTTATGTCTCGATATTTTTTAATATTGGAATTTTATTAAAAATTTTTGATTATTCTAATCGAGCATCGAATTTTGCACAAAAGTATTCGACATAAAAACACTAAGTGTTTAAATTATTTTTTTATTTTCTAAACATTTTATAAAGCTTGTTTGATGAAAAAAACATTACAACTCAATTCAAGAACCCAATTTAAAAAAATAACATTTCGAACAAAGCTGATAATTTAAAATAATTATAAAATAATTAATTTTTGTAATTATTGCGAAGTAGGGCTCCAGAGAAAAATAGGTTAATAAATTATACAAATATAAAAACGTGGATATTCGATTCACATTTCTCAACGAAACTCTCAAGGTAGTTGTCGTGAAAAATGAATTTCAACAAATTTTCTTTAACCCTTTGCACTCGAGAGGTGACTCTCACTCACCTTTTTCAATCGCGCGAAAAAGGTCCCGAGTGCAAAGGGTTAAAATTCGCACAAATTTTTATGAATGTGATCTGAATATGTGGATTAAAATGTTTATACAGGGTGTAACGTAACTGCTATCCACGCCGTCGGGTGCGTGGAGATGAGCCTGAGACAAGACGAATGCACTTTGTCCGGTGAAAATCCGTT
>JAPYYW010001627.1:0-28402 GCA_030522545.1 Cremastinae sp. A BG-2022a
ACCTCGCCTTATTACTCGACCAGAGTTATAAACATTTTCTTATTCAAAAAAAAATTGAAGTAGAGACGTGTACTCGAAAAAATCGTTGTTTCAATCGAATATGAGCCTGGTATATGTTTTCAAGAGAAACCTTAACAAAAATATGTCTTTATTGTGATTCGTCACAGGATGGAAATTCATTTTCAAAATGAAGCCTAGACAGTCCTATTTGTCTGACACTTATAAAATAATCCCCTTCTTTCGATAGTTCGCTTATTACTTTTACTTTTACAATAACTTTCGCATGACCTCGCCTTATTACTCGACCAGAGTTATAAACATTTTCTTATTCAAAAAAAAAATTGAAGTAGAGACGTGTACTCGAAAAAATCGTTGTTTCAATCGAATATGAGCCTGGTATATGTTTTCAAGAGAAACCTTGACAAAAACATGTCTTTGTTGTGATTCGTCACAGGATGGAAATTCATTTTCAAAATGAAGCCTAGACAGTTTTATTTGTCTGACACTTATGAAATAATTCCCTTCTTTCGATAGTTCGCTTATTATTTTTACTTTTCAATAATTTTCGCATGACCTCGCCTTATTACTCAACCAGAGTTATAAACATTTTCTTATTCAAAAAAAAATTAAAGTAGAGACGTGTACTCGAAAAAATCGTTGTTTCAATCGAATATGAGCCTGGTATATGTTTTCAAGAGAAACCTTCACCAAAATATGTCTTTATTGTGATTCGTCACAGGATGGAAATTCATTTTTAAAATGAAGCCTAGACAGTTCTATTTGTCTGACACTTATGAAATAATCCCCTTCTTTCTATAGTTCGCTTATTACTTTTACTTTTACAATAACTTTCACATGACCTCACCTTATTACTCGACCAGAGTTATAAACATTTTCTTATTCAAAAAAAAATTGAAGTAGAGACGTGTACTCAAAAAACTCGTTATTTCAATCGAACATATGAGTATGTTTTTGAGAGAAACCTTGACAAAAACATGTCTTTGTTGTGGTTCATCACAGGATAGAAATTCATTTTCAAAATGAAGCCTGGATAGTCGTACTTGTCTGACATTTGTGATCGAGAGGAAAAGTATTTTTTGCAAGATATATAATTCGTTGAAAATTTGCAGACAGTTCTACTTTCCAAATACTAAATGTCTCGATTTCTAGAAAATTAATTCTATATTAGAAAAGACATGAAGCCTCTAATTGATTCATCGGAATAGAGCGTATTATGCGGAGTGCATTAACTTTTGGCTAATCTCTATAAAAAAAATCAACATGCGCTGCTTTGGAAATAATGACCTTGATGTTTAAATCATTCGTTTCGTCTTGCAAAAATCTTCAGGAATTACCAGGGATGGGCAGAGCTCGATACTTTTCTGAGAAATGAAATTTTTTCAATGGGTTATGCTCATTTCATCAATGAGGCAATAAAGATTATCTATTGAAACGAGCTCTGCCCATCCCTGGGAATTACCTATTATAAAGTCGATACCGTCGAGGACACGAAAAGATATAGCCACTTGAAATTTTGAGATTTTCCTATTTTCGATTCTCGAAAAATTTATGTGTAATAATGTGAGAAAAACTTGCAACACAATTTTCTACTATTTATATCAAATATACCTGGTCAAATATACCTGAAGAGTTTGGGGGTCGTAAACGTTTGAAAAAAAAAGAGAGAAAATTCGTCGAGCGTAACGAGGAAAAAAAATTCCAAATTTTCGAGAATAACATAATTTGTCGAGGTCGAGGGAAAAACCCGACACGGTTTTAATTGTTCGGATTTTTCGACTCAATTTGGAATCAGTTGGCCGGTATAAAGTGTCGGGCTAAGACGTGTCGGGTCTTGCAAGGTAGTTCGTTACCGAAAAATATTTCGTAGAAATTCGACAAATTGAATTGAGTGTCAGTTCCAGTGTAATTTTCAATCATACAAAAAGCGATTTTTGCATCGAATATTTGCATTTTTTTATCATGAATTATTAGTCCTATATATTTTCAATAACCCATATAGATTCGATAATCCGTTTTTTTATTTGATTTTTAAAAAATACAAAAAATATTGAGTTTTTTATGGTGGTGGTGAAGTGAAGTGCGAGGCCCACGGAATATATTAAGCAGAAAATTAGGCAGATTCGCTTCGTCTATATGAATTATTCTCAATAAAGCTGATTTCTTCAAGAGAAAGGTAAGACACATCGCTAATTGAAAATTTCATGGGTCTACGAGACCCAGTGTGCTAAAAAAAAATTTACAAAATTTTTTGAAATTTTTTTTTTCAATTTTAAGAGCTGATTCGGTCGGAAATTTTCCTTATTGTTAGGTAACGAAAATGCCAATTATGTAGAGCGCAATCCAAGAATTCATATTAAAAAAGCCAAAAAACTGACTTTTTGATCAGTTTTTTTTTTCATTTTACAATATTCTGCACAGTTCTTCATTGTACTTCAAAGAAGCTTCCTTTAGTTTTTAAAAAAATCCTAAGACTATAATTTTTTAAATTTTCATACATACGTAATAAGTACAGGTCACCTTGGATGACCTTGAATTTTGAATATGCTGTTATTGAAAAAATTTGCAACAAGTTTTCTTAATAAACTTAAGCTCAAGAACCACATGGTATGAAGATAAATTGAGATAACAACTTTTCATTTGACTCTACCGATAGAACTACCTTAAAAAAGAGATGAAACCTCTAATCAATTAAGGAGGTAGGTGCCTAAAAAGATTTTCTAACGATTGTTTTTTTAATTTTTTGTATCGATTTAGAATCATCTTATGTGTAGTAGTATGCAAATTTATAAATTAATTCCCCGTTTAGAAAAAAAAGATATTAAGATGGTTGTGCGGTGAAATCGTTTTCATCAGAATTTGATAAAAATTTACATATAGGCGTTCTTTGACACAGTTTGCACGTGTGTATCAAATTTTATGAGGTTTAAAATACCAAAGTCCAAATATTTATTGGCAAAAATCACATTTTTCAGCACTTCGCCATAACAGCACGTGTTAAATATTGCGATTTTTAACAAAAAATATCTCAACTTCGGCACGGCGAAACCTCATAAAATTTGGCATTGAGCTTTACACAATATTAAAGAATGTATTTTTAGATTTTTTAAAAAATCGGCAGAAATTTTTTTTCGATATTTTGTTAATCATATAACTAGCACATTAGACCTTGAACGACCTTGTATTTCGAGTATGTTATTCTCGAGACAATTTGTAACAACTTTTCTTAATGAACTTAGGCTCACAAACCACTCGGTACGTGAGAACAAATGAGCCGAAACTTTTTGATTTGACTGTCACGCCCCTACCTTCTTAATCAGAATAGAGCGCATTATGCGAAGTTGTATGAAGTATGCGTCTATGTCGAAGAACAGCAAAATATCAATTCAAACATGTCTAAAGGAAATAAGCGGCTGCGCTGTTGTTCGCGATATTAAAATTTGCACACAAGTCGAGTAAAACATATTAATCTTAAATGTACACCAAATTTCATCACAATATCTTGATGGACAGCCAAAAATCATTGGATCACATTAAGATAGGAATCGCGTGAAATCGTTTGAGAGAGAATTTCTTAAAAATTTGTACAAATCTTCTTTGAGGTCATGTCGAAATGTATGCCAAATTTTATGACGCTTCACCATCTAGTAATCGAGATATTAATTGTTGAAAGTGGTCACATTTTTTTATCCCTCATAAGAGCCCAAGTGACAATTTTTAACAATAAATATCTGGATAACCACATGATGAAGTCTCTTTAAATTTTGCACACATATTAATATGACGTTAAAGAAGATAAGTATAAATTTTGAAAAAATTCTGTCTTAAAAAAAATTCAAATGATGATTTTACATTTAGTTAACACGTACAGCCAAACTATTGAATAGACCGTCACGCGACTCCTACCTTAATAAATCGTTTTCAAATTTAACGCAACAATTTTTCACCCATTTCAAAACGACTTATAAAAAATTTGATTACTTTTCACCACGTTTAATATTTAAAGTCACTCCAATTCATAGACTTCAAGGAGCAGCGTTAATAATATATATTTTCAAAGAAAATGTCAGTTCGAAATCTTCTCAGACTTCCGTCGCTGTTTCCAGGCGATTCTTTCTCGCAGTGTCGCGTTCACGCTGGGCGCTTCCCGTGGCAAGAGGGTTGCGGAACGGCTGAAAATTCGATCGGGGAATAGAATGTAAGCCCTTGGAAAGCGCACGTAGTGCACTATCAAGATACGGTCAGCAATATTCCTGCGCGCTTGAATCCTCTCGAGACGCGAATCCGTCCTTTCTCAAATTCCCAAGCTGACAGAACCTCGTCGACGATTTTGCCGCTCCGGCGAATTCGGCTCCGGCTATTTTTCGTGCAATAAAATCCCCGAAAAGGTAAACAAATGGCGAAAATTCTAGAATCGAAAAAGTGACGAGCCGGCGCGAGGTGGGCTCGCCCTTCGTCATATTTGCATACGGAGCTCGTTCGTTAAATATTTTAAAAAAAATAGAGTGAGAATCTTCGGACTGTAAATCGCACGAAAATCCATCTGGGAAAACAGACAATACTCCATTATACAATGAAAACTCGGAGATACGTGAACTCGCTGGTAGGTACATAAACGTACAACCTCTTGCTTCGCGTGCAAGAAGCTTTTCGTTGCGGAGATACGAAAGTAGATGCACTTCGCCCTCGGATAATGGAGTAAGATGCAAGGCTACTCCCGCCGTTTGCACTTCTCAGGCTTGAATGATGTGTGATATACACCAACGTTAAAAAGTTTTCAAGCGCGTTCTCTTTAACTTTTGACTATTATTCCAATATAAAAACTCGATGCTCGAGAGCAAGTCATTAAAATTTTTAGTATAGTCGTCTTAACGGATACATTATTTAAACTACGGAAACAGTTTTTAATTATTAATTTTTTTACGATTCTTCGATGATTTTCTTTAAAAATTAAGGGATCTCGTAAAATACACGTTACTTAGATTAATTGTGATATTTTTCAAATTTTTTTCAATTTATTTTACTGAGTATTATTGTATAATAATATTTCATTCTTCGGGGTGGGCTACAAGTATTTGCAAAGAAGTCATGAATACTGTAATTCATTCAAGAGTTGATTTATCAATTAATTAAAATATTGAGCTTCATTGTATTTGTTTCATTCATCAAAATATATTGTTTTTTTTTTCAACAGTTGAATAAAATCGAAATGATTTTTTTCATCATTATTTTCTAATGATTCTTTTTATCAAAAAATTCGAAGGTATACGCAGAGTAAAAATACTTTTGCTAAAATTCACCTTCCTATTTTAAAAATAGTTAAAATTTCGACAAATTTAATCAAAATTTCTTCAAAGTTTTCGTCTCGTTAGCACTTAACTTAAAATATTAGTAATAACATTACTAAATTTGAAATATTTCAAATAGAAGATCGTTTATTAAAAAAGTAACATTTTTAAATATAACTTAACTTTCATTTAAACAATTTTTCCAAAAAATTGTAGGATTACATTTAACAGATTTGAAAAAAAAATTTTAAAATGTTTATTGCCTAGATTTGAAGATATAGTTGATGAAAGTTTGAATTTTAATCATGGTACGTATAAAAGATATAAAAAATTAATTGCAGAAAATAGAAATTTGCAGAATTATATTTGTGTTACTTTATGATCAATGTCTTTTTCGTATAATTTCTTATTAAGGTAGTATAATAAGGTACAGTATAGGTAGTAGTATAGGTGGAGTAAAATCAAAAGTTTTTATCTGAATTTATCCCCATACTATGTGATTTTTCAGCTTGAATTTATTAAGAAAAGTTGTTGCAAATTATTTCAAGAACAACATACTCAAAATTCAAGGTCATTCAAGGTGACCTGTACTTGCTACGTATGTATGAAAATTAAAAAAATTATAATCTTAGAATAAAAAAAAATCTTGAGGAAGCTTCTTTAAAGTATAACAAAGAGTTATACTAAAATTTAAGAAGGTTCATCATCTAGAATTTAAAATATTTAGGATTGAAAATACCAATATTTATTACGAGGGCTTTTATGGGAGAGTACCAAAAATTGGAATTTTTAACACTAAATATCTTAATTTCTATGTAGTGAAACCTCTTAAATTTTGGTACGAATATACGTAACATATCAAAGAACGACTATACTAATTTTCAACAAAATCCTAAATAATCGATAAAACTATAGAACTACCTTAAAATGTTATTTTAGTATTTTCATCCAATCAGCATATTTTTTGAGTCGTTGATATATTTTTCAATATTTTTAATATTGTTTTTATTTTTCAATATTCTTTACATGTTCTTATTTTTCAATATTTTTTATATTTTGAACTATATTAAAACAACCACCTTAAGAAGCAAAGTAATAAAAAAATGTGAATACGCGAACTCTAGCAACTCTATATTGATTACAAAAGTTTCGTCGTACTTTTTGGCTGTAGTGTACATTCATTCGGGCACCGACGCGAGAATGTATTTCAAAGTATAAACCGAAGTACCGCGCACACAAGCATGCAAAATATGTTCCGGAGACTTATTTTGTTCGACGAAGCATGGAACGTAAACACGACGTTCGGAAAGCTGCGCTTCTCCGCGACTGGGGAATACTTGGGTACGATACATCAAAAGCTTTTGTATTTATATTAGAGTGCGCGAAGGGAGGGGTGTAGAGCTCGAATCACAATACACACGGAATCACAAAGCTCGCACCGATCCCGAGATTCCCGTGAAGAGTTTACGCAGGTCAGGCACAAGCTGGTATTGGTTTTAGTCTCGAAAGAAACCGAAAGAAAAAAAAAACACGAATTACAATAAGAAGAAGAAGAAGAAGAAGCTGGAATTGAATAATAAAAGGCTCTCCCCGAGAAATTCTCTTGAACGGAAAAATGAATCTGGGGAATATGAGCCTGTCGAGTAATATATATATCAATAATTGAAAAAATTTTCGCAAATCCAGTCTCACATATTATGTTTTTTTTTCATCGAACGCGCGAATTTCGATACGGAATGCTCGATTGGAATGAGAGAGAGAGAGATAGACGTAGACTGAGAAAAAGAGAGTGCGTGCGCGTGTGTGAGCGAGAGAAAGAGTCGAAGAGAGTTGAAAAAAAAAACAAAAAAAAAACAGAAAAAAAATCTCGTGGGCTTTTGGTATTGAACCGTAAGTACAAAGTAAGCTCGACCGCCGCAGCGCCCAGAACCACTAATGTGCTCGCTCGCAGCGCGGACGGAAACTTCGAGGTGACACTGGCCACCAAGGCCACGATCTATCATCAGGGATTGGTCGAATGGAAGCCACCGGCGATATATAAGTCATCTTGCGAAATCGACGTCGAGTACTTCCCATTCGACGAGCAGACCTGCGTACTCAAGTTCGGTTCGTGGACCTATGACGGCTTCAAGGTAAATGAGCATGGTAGCCGATTAAGTTATCAGCCGGCCAATATCCGGTGTCGTTATTCGTGAAATTTCACATTCTCGATTCGCTAAAAATCGATCTTTCGCGACAAATGATTTACACGCGCCAAGCGTGCGCTGGATAATAACATTAATAACTATCGACGAGTATGCTTGAAATGAAATGAAATGAAAAAAACACAAAAAATCTCGCTCGAGCTTTCGCGTGATTGGGCGATCACGATAACGCTGGACACGGGATGACGCGCTCGTTACTATTACGAATATTTTTATAACTATACTGTTGATATTTTTTATTTTTATCGTCATTATTATTATTATTGTTAATAATATTGATAATGATTATTGATGCTGTCAATATAATATATGAATTTCGACCGTGTATAGGTAAAATTATTTCAACCGAGGTATGTCTCGTTGGTGACAGATGAGCGAGAAACGTGATGTGCGTTTCGACCGATTCTCCTTGATTCTCGATCTTTAAAAAAAAAATTCATCCGCGGAAATAATGTCGAGCTCGTGACGAGTTTCAGCTCGGAATATCGAGTAAAGATATATATAGGCGTAGAAATTGGAAAAATGTCATGACTGGGAAGATGAGAGAATCGATAAGATCGGGAATTTCGTCCGAAAGGAGTTGCTGCCCTTCGACCAATAATCAAATATATATATATAATATTTTCGTTGTTTTTTTTTAAACATTCTTGCTTTGTTTCTTCCTCGTCTCTTTATATTCTTCTCTCTGTCTCTTTTTAATCCCTTAGCACAAGTTTTCTCTCTCTCTCTTTCTCTTCATCGTCTCATCGTTCGTTTCTGTCCGCTCCCTCTTCTGCTTCTTTCTCCTCTCTTTGCACGCTTTCTTTCGCTTTCGAAGGATGTCTCAAAGTGCCAGAGCCGGGAGACAAAGGGCGTGTCGGTGCGAAAATAAAAGAGGGCGCGACGAGAGAAAACGTAAACCAGAAGAAAAAAGAGCAAACCGGGAGAGGGGAGAAATCGGCCGGAGAGTGTTCTCGAAGGCGCGAAATATCTTATACGCCCGAAGAAAGAAGAAAGAAACGCTCGAGTGAGTTTCGCTGCGAGAAAAATCGGCGCAGAGTTGGAAACGTCTGAAGTTCAATGAACCGAACAATGTATGAGCGAAAAAAAGAAATGGAGAGAGAGAGAGAGAGAGAGAGAGAAAGAGAGAGAAAGAGAGAGAGAATCGTGTGAGTATGTGTGTACGAAAAAAAAGAGAAAGAGAGAGAAAGAGGGAGAAACGGAGAAGGAAAAAACTTTCATGAAGCGTTAAAGATATATAAGAAAAGAAAGAAAAAAAATATATGGAGGAGGATTCTTTCGGAGGATGTCGACAAGACGACAGGACCGGTCGCGGCAGCAATTCCTGATACAAAGCGTCGATTTCGTACCTGATCCTGCTCCCGTGATCCCCATCTCGTTCCAAGTTTTCATCGCACCCTCCCACACACCCTCCCCCAGCTCCACCCCCTCCCCCCACGTTTCCACTTTGCCCAATCGCCAAACACTGAGAAACGAATGCGAGATCACGCTTTCGGGTTTTTTTGTTTCTTCGGTGATTGCAGCGCCGACGGTAACTACGAGGTGACACTGATGACCAAGGCAACCGTATACTATTCGGGAATGGTCGTCTGGCAGCCACCGGCAGTTTATAAATCCTCGTGCTCCATCGACGTTGAGTTCTTTCCCTACGACGTACAGACCTGTGTTTTGAAGTTAGGCTCGTGGACTTATGACGGTTTCAAGGTGCCGACAGCATAGCAAAAAGCACAAAAAAAAATTACTAAAAAAAAAAGAACGTTGACTAAAAAATATTGAAATGGCATTGCCGACTGATTATATATATATACATTCGATATATGTTGATTTCGTATTCATTTTCTTTTGGACTATGATTATTTTTCATGAACGATTGAGCCGTTAGGAATGCCACATTTGAAACGTGACCGCCGTCTCGTTTGAGAAATAATATAATTTCTATATACATATATGAAACGATAAAAAGCTCGTGCTATGCGCTGTTGGACGTCATCTGATTTACATATTGTTGATGAGATTATATTTATATATATGTATATCTATATATATATTTATTTATTTATTAATCGGTAAATCGATTAACGATCAAGCATATTTACGGAACTATATGCTGTCTTGTAAAAAAGCTCGTCGATGAGATATTTTGACACGATGCAGTTTTATGCATTTTTGAGAAAAAAAAAGGAGCAACTGAATTCTTCTTTCGATTTGTTTTTCGTTTAGTGTATATATATAAATATACATTTATGCATATCGTGAAGTCTTGATTCTGTTCGTTTAGCTGTTTTGTAAAATAAAATCGAACATTCATAATGAGACTGATTAAAACGAGATTTAAAAAATTGTTAGATCTAGAGCGCCGCCTTGTGACACGTGGGAAAGGTATAAAATTGCGAGATTATCAGTTGTATTGCCTGTCTTTATTATTTTTTTTTTTTTCGTTACTCGTATCCCAATCGTTTTGCTGTGATATCGAAGCCAACAAGGAGAGTCGCTTCGGGCAAAAAGCGTCTCGGCACGGAAACGGAAGTCGAGGAACTTTTTTGGCGAGTCGAACAGTGCGATGAGAGAACCGTCGAAACAAATATATCTTCATTTTAAATAGTATTTTCTTATTGTACTTTCAGGGATATACTTACGTGATCCTCTCACGCTGGGAGAAACTTGAGCCTGAATTCTTGTCCGATGGGAAGAATTCTGATTTATTTTTAAAAATTATTTGATATACGCATATATACATATATTTATGATCTATAAAAAGTTGGACATCAGATCGAAGCAGGTTACGAGATGATTGAAAAAATTTAAATTCTTGTTTGAATTTTTATTCGAAATTCGAAGACACGAATGTGTTCGTCTCGCAAAGTTAGCCGCTTGTCAATTTTTTTCATTAAAAACAAAAATGGTATATGAGATAAAATATAGTGACAAACAAAAGAAATAACAGCGAAGTTTTATTATATTATGAAATTTATTTTTATTTAAGGTAGTTCTATCGGTATAGTCAAATCAAAAGTTTTTATCTCGATTTATCTCCACATTATACCATATGTGATTTTTGAGCTTAAGTTTATTAAGAAAAATTGTTGCAAATTGTTTGAAGAACAGCATACTCAAAATTCAAAGTCTCTTAAGATGACCTGTACTTGTTGCGTGTTTTTGAAAATTTAAAAAATCAGAATCTTAGGATTTTTTAAAAAAACTTGAGGAAGCTTCTTTGAAGTACAATAAAGAGTTGTGAAAAATTTCAACAAGTTCCGCTACCCAGAATCGAAGATATTTAGAATTTAAAATCGCAATATTCAGCACGTACTCTTATGGGAGATTGCAGAAAATAGTGATTATTTTTGACAATAAATATTTCGAGATCTACGTAGTGAAACCTCTTAAAATTTAACGTACAATTGCACATTCTATCGAAGAAGGTTTTTTCAAATTTTCAACAAAATTCTAAGTAAACGATTTTTTTATAGAACTACCTTAAACTTGATAGAAGTCTTGAAAAAATATGAGTGAACAACGATAATGCAGTGATTATAAAATATTTTCTTAGTAGAGTTGAAATAAAGGAGCTAAAAAAATATAATCAACCGACCAGTTGAGAAACAATGATAAAAAGTTGGAGTTTTATAATATTAACTGCACAATTTTATAAAACATATCAGATTAAAAAATTATTAGCATCACTGTTGAGCAGTTTTGAATATTTAAGTAAACTTTCAAATACAGAATGTCTCTTTCGTAGAAAATATTCTCTAATATATTTATAAGAAAAAAATGTTGGGTATGGATTCGAAAATAGGAAAAAAAGTTGATACGTTACAAGATTTTCCTCTGGAGAGCACTCTCTGTGTCTTAAGAATTTAAAAAAAACTGTAGTGGATTTGAAAACTGGAAAAAATATAAGAAAATTAAACTACTCTTAATACATACAGAATTTTCCTCTGCCAAAAATATATACATTGAGTATTTTATATAAGAATAAACAAGCGTAAAATAATGCAGCGATTCGCAGAATATTTTGTTTATATATTTTTAAAAAAGGGATAAAAAAATAGCGAGTTTTGTCGCGTTGCATACGGAATTTCTCAGTTTATTCTCATCGGAGTCGTTATTGCTTCCACGCGACACTTGAGCGAGCACGTGGATGCTCCGAAAGACTTGCGCGTCTCTCGCATGCATTTGCATTTGGCCAATTCCCCGCGGAGTTCGTGACCGGCGTACAGGACGCGCGATGAAGAAAATCCAAATCAGCTTTACCCCATTTTTTCTCCACTTTTCCATCTCGCTTCGCTATTTTTTCTTTTTCATGAACTCCCTTTCGATTCGAGCCATCGTCCCCAAGACTGGGATTTTACACATTTTTTATCGTTCCCTTCGAGCTCGGAATATGAAAGTTCACGAGAAGCGAGAGTGAAACGAAAAAATAATCGGAGAGCCTGCTGAATTTTTTTTTTTTTGATAAAATTTTTCCTCTTTGGTGAAATACTTTACCGAAATTTCTTTCACTTTCATATTCTTGATATTTATTCTTAATTTATCAATGGGTATTATTTTTTTTACCATAAAATAGTTTTTATTATCAGGCTGGTATGAAAGTTGTTATTTTTTAATTTGTATTTTCTTTGAGTCATTTTGGAGAAGACTATTCGTCATCGAGAAGACGGTGAAAATTTGAAAAAGTAATATTCTACACTTTAGAGAGAAAGATCTGTATAAGAGATAAAAAGAGAAAAGATGTCGAAGAAGGGGGGGTGAAAAGGGGTAAAAATATGAGACGAGCGAGGGAGAGAGAGAGAGAAAAAGCACTTCGATAGATTCACTCGTCGCGATAAAAGGGCGAAAAGAATGGATGGAAAAATTGACGATAAAAGGTTTCCATCGACGTTATAACTAGACTACACTTTACTCAGTTCACTTTTATCGGTCAGACTTTTTCTTTGTTCCATCAATAAATATTCCCCAGCCACCTTTTCTCACCAATCCAATGAAGCCTTCGTTCTCGCCATAAAACTCGTCTCGACACTCGCTCATTTTCCTTATTATACTTTTTATTCCTTCGTTCTCACCTTCTCAAAGAAATTTCTACACCCTGGAAAGAAATGTTTCTATATATTGCAAAAAGTACTAGAAACCTATTACACTTGTACCTAGTATATTATTTATCTCGTGATAACAAAATCATTTAATTACAAATAAATTTCATACGGTAATTTCCAATTCAAGCTTTTTTCTCGACTATTAATGAGAAAGATAAAAATTTTCTTCACCATTTTTTTTTAATATATCGGTAAAAAAGTATAACTTTACGACGATGGAGGAATATTAAATCTTCGTCGTAACTTCGAGTTGAATTTTTTTTCACAACTTTTTATATATCCAGAGCGTGATATATTAAAACTAAACATTTCACATACCCCGATGAAAAAATAAGCAATGAAGTATAATCGGCTAGTCGTTAATTTTCATAAAGTATGTAAAATTTAATTTTCCCTTGCATGATTTTTAATATCCTGGCCAATATTCGATTTTTGTTTAAACACCGAGATATACCGTCTGAAAGTGGCTTTTACTTTATTTTCCGTGGTACCACTCCGGGGAATCGCCCGATGGGAAAACCGGAAGGATCTTTTTCGTCGTTTTTATTTTTCGATTTTTTTTTTATTGCTGTGAAACATGAGAAATTTTCAATATGCAAGCGCGGAGGGGCGAGGACGAGAGAGGGATGGACGAAGGGATTAAAAAGGAAGAAAATAAAAAGCGAAGGCAAGAGGGAGGGTGGAAGTAAGAGGAGTGCGACTGAGGATGCGGTGGATGAGAGAAAAGGGCGGATGAAGATCGGCGAGTGTAGTATAGGGACGAGGGAAAAGCTTGCGTCCCACGACGGCTCTAATGGAATATTGCGGTTGCGGATGGGTATTGGATGTCTCTGGGTCTCGTGCTGTTCCGCAATATGCATACCAATGTCACTCGTGCCGGTTACGCCAATCCCCTATATGCCTTTTCCTCTCCGCACACAGATACTTCCATGCTCGTATGGAGCATTTCGACCCGAATCGACGGAGCTTTCGTCACTGACTTTTTCTCATTCTGATTAAGTGCTCTTAAAAAATTGCTATTTTTTTTACTCTCGCGACGATGGCGAATCTCCCTAAACCCAGTAAAAACCTAGTAAAAAAGATTTTTTCAATTGAAACAATTTTTTAAAAATGTACGGTTATATATTTTTCATCGCGCATGATTTTTTTTTGTTTTTATATTCGTTGTTAGTTACTTCATGATCATTCGTTTATATGGTTTTTGAGATTTCGTCGATCTTTTTTCTTCTTTGATAAAACCTTGTTTTCTTTATTTGTATATTTTTTACGTTTCTTTAAATTGTTAATTAATTTTTTATCTATAGTTCGTTATATAATATTTGTACGCACCAAGAAATCTTGAGAGGTTATGAAAAATTGACGCTTCAACATTTTTTTATCTCTATATAGCAAAATTTTTTTAAACATTATTTTTCAAAAATAATCTATATACCATGCACAAAATTGTTACAATTCATGTAATTTTTAGTGCAAAATTGCACAATTTTTTTCTCTCTTTTTCTTCATAATCAAATTATATTCTACATATTTTTTGACAGTTAATTTGAAAATCAAAATGTTTTTCAAGTATTTTTATGATTTAATTGACATAGAACGCCCCGTAGGTTTCTGAAAGGATTGCTGAGGAGTCTGTTATAAGGGCGGAAAGTTGCTTGAGAAATCAAGAGGTTTCCGCCATTCGGGATTCGAAATGGGATCCGGCTTATGCCGAAGTGTATTGTGTCCGACCAAAGTCGGGTGTAACTACTAGCGCGCACATCTTACCTCCGTATATAGTGTACGCATAATACGAAATTCTCCCATTGACCGGGATTATAATGCAGTCGAATATAACACCAGCCACGTATGCTTCTAATCGCACTTGGAATCTCCAATATTGCGTTCTTGCGGTATAATCTTTTTTTTTCCTTTCCATTTTACTGAGTTCACTTCTGTCCTCATAAAATAAAGGATTTATCTGCAAAATTTCGCTACGCTAGACTCTCAAATGTTATTTTCTCTCGATTTAAAGTTTCAAAAATAATCAGAATAGTTTTAATAAATACTTGAAGATGCAATAAGCCGCATTATTTTATGTTTGTAACTTTTTAGTAATTTTCGTGTATTTTAAAGTTCCACTAAACCGCGTTTACTTTTAATATCTATAATTTTTTTTTAAGTTATCACGAAACGATAATAAGTTCCTTTTTATAGTCAATTTATAAGTTATTCGAATAACTTCATCCGAACATACTTCGAAATTACATTATTAAAAGTTGTAGATTTTATGCAGAAATAATGAAGCGTAGAGGATCAATTTCATTTTCAGTATTCTATTATTCAACAAAAAAGTTTTTCTTCACGTACGAGTCCTTTACCATGTTTGTAAATTTTTCATGAAAATTCACATACTGTTTTAAGGACACGATAACGTTTGTTATCTTTCGATATTTATATTTTTTTTTAAAGTTACATAAGTTATTCGAATAACTTTACCCAAACATACTTCGAAATTCCATTCCCAAAAATTGTATAAATTTTCTGCAGAAATAATGAAACGTGTAGAGGATCCAATTAATTTTCAGTCTTCTATTTTATTTATGAAAAAAGTTTATCTACACGTACAAGTTCTCTTTTTCCATATTCGTGGATTTTTCATGAAAATTCATACAGTAAATTTTGATATTTTGATAGTTATCGTTTGATATTTATATTTTTTCTAAAAAATTACCACACGTGACAATAGTAAAAGTTCTTTTATTATTCAACTAATAAGTTATTCAAAAAACTTCTTTCGAACATGTTCCAAAACTGTTCCCAAAAAGTTGAAAGTTAAGGTAAACGTCCCAATAGTTGGACAATTTTTGCTATATTATTTTTTATATTTGAATCATTTTTTTCTCAATAATATCATATGGATTATTTTTCATATACAATGAAGTTTATTTTTCATAACGTTAATTTATTGTAACAAACTCGCCCAACCTTAGAGACAGGGTCGATTTTCTGTCCAACTATTGGGACATTCTACATATTCAAATGTTCAAGTATATATTTATTTACTAAAAATATTATCTAAAATTAACACATTAAATGAATTTTGGATCACTAAAATATCCGACAATAATTTTGATGCGAATTTGATGTAGATTTTTTATTTGAATATTTTTTAAACAAAAAGTTAAAGTGTGAAAAATCCTTAACTGTCCAACTATCGAGACGTTTACCTTACCTATCGTTTGATATTTATATTTATTCTAAAAAATAACCACACATGACAATAGTAAAAGTTCTTTCATTTTCCAACTAATAAGTTATTCGAAAAACTTCTTTCGAACATGTTCCAAAACTGTCCCCAAAAGTTATCTGTAAGAATAACGAACCGGGCGCAAATACCTGTTCGTTAATTCCAAAATCTGCATATACATATATGTGCATATGGTATATATAAAGGGAAGTTATAGAATAATGTTATAATGGTGAATTAGCCTGATGCAATTATTCGGACGATTTAGATTCATGTCCGAAATGAGCTTAGTTTCTCGACCCGGAGAGCGAGAGCGCGGGAGATAAATCTGGGTGTATACGTGAGTCGGTACGCAGTCGCGCTGAGTATACTACGAGGATCGAACGAAGCCAGCGCAGTTACGATAATATCGATTAGAGCACGATTACGCCAGTTTCCCGTGATTTAGCTACCACCGTGTTTAATGAAATTCCCGAATACCGGCCCCAACTTTCATAAATATGAGTAATTGATGCATTATTGGCTGCTCGTTTTCCAAAGCAAAAGGAAAAGAAAAAACAATCGGTATATGCTCTTTGACCAGCAGAGCCTCGGCGTGTTTCCTCGTCGCGTTAACGCAACGGGTCGATTTTCGCAGTCCGTTTTGTCGCATGCAAGCAGCGATACGCATCAGTGTTCGAAATTATTCGGCAACGCACAACAAATTTTATCCAAGAGATTATCGTTGCGACAAAGCATTTGCCGTTTCGTATATGCGCGCGGTTCTAGAGTTCATTTCGCAAGTAAGGTAAACGTCCCGATAGATGGACATGTCCCAATAGTTGGACAATTTTTGCTATATTATTCTTAACATTTGAATTATTTATTTCTCAATAAAATTTGTATGGATTATTTTTCATATACAATGAGGTTTATTTTTCATAGCTTTAATTTATTGGAACAAACTTGCTGAGTTCTAGAGACAGGGTCGATTTTCTGTTCAACTATTGGGACGCATCCTACATATTCAAACGTTCAAGTATTTATTTACTAAAAATATTATCTAAAATTAATACATAAAATGAATTTTGGATCGCTAAAATATCAGACAATAGTTTAGATGTAAATTTGAAGCAAATTTTTGTGTTTAAATATTTTTTAAACAAAGATAAAGTGTGGAAACCTTTAGTTGTCCAACTATTGGAACGTTTACCCTAATATTCGCGTGAAATTAAAGTAGTTGGTCTATTTGAACAAGTACGGTGAATATTCGCTAATTTTTGCGGTAAATGATAGTTCAAAGTCTCCTGATTAATAAGCACATTTTCGGGGCCTCTTGCGAGGCAAAATTTTGAATTGTTTCATTCAAAAATGTTGATTTTTAACACAGTTCCTTATGGAAGAATTCGCAATAATGTAAACTCCAAAAAAACTAATCGGTGATTGAGCCTCAGAAAAGTTTCCATCATAAAGAAAATCTGTCACAGATTCTGTTTGTTTCAAGAAAACATTAGCTTATGGCGCTTTTAAAAAAGAAAACATAAAAAAACTTTTGTTTTTGACGTTTCGGAAGCGGATGGCAAACATTACGTTGCACTGTAGGTAACAACTGATTGAATTTTTAAAACATCTTAGTACATTCACGTGATAAAAATATTTTCAATGTAAATGTTTATTAATTTTATTTATAATTTAGACTTAAGAAGGTTGTAACAGAATGTCAAAGTCTGGAGAATAGCCTGAAAATATAACGATTCGATAGAAAATAAAATTAGCTTTCCAATAAGTACAAAATTTATGTATAGCTTACCAATCTTTCTGTGAAGAAAAATCCATTTGAAAATGACAAATTTACATGGTAATTTTGCTTCGCGTATGGGGTATGAGTATTCATTTGACCGATTAACACATGCAGACCCTAGAGAATTACATGAATTTTTAATATGATGTTCCTAGGGAGGTATTATTAATGATTTCGACAAAAAAGTGGGGTCATCGAACAAAAAGAAAAATTTATCGAGTTAATCAACGTTCACAACAGTATCTATAATTTTACAAAGTATAAATTAATTCAAAAAATTATTCCTCTGAAACGCATTAATAAAAGTTAATCTCGTATGAAAAAGTATATAAAATAAAACTTTCTTCAAGTTGAGGTTATTTATAATTTTAATTTTCAAATAGTTGTTGTATTGATTACTCTGAAATTACGACCTCCTTAAATTTAATTAATATAAATTAGTTGCCAACTTGACTACTCATATGACGGCCAAACTACCTTAATAATGGCAACCATGCGGTGAATGTACGCGTACCGGCTGTGTAACCAAATTGTACGACAAACGCGCGTTTTCGCTCGGCACGAGGCGAAGTTGAACGCGGAAGTGCAAGATTTCTTCAGACGGAAGTGTGCGCGTGAGGATATTGCGGGTCGCTTTCTACATTTTATTTATTTCATTTTCTTCGTTCCTCCTTTCAGCACCCGATATCCTTTCGGTTTCGCTCCACCTTTCATTTCCTGAAATAGAGCGCGAAAATTGGATTTGCGCGACGGCGAAACGAATATGGGAAAGATAAATAAATAAATGAAATAAAACGAAAATAAAATCATTGCCGAGAAATGAATTTGATATTCGCCTTTTGTCACAAATTTTCCGAAACGTTTCCCAATAAAACGATGTTTCGTAACAAATTTTGTCTCACCACCGCAAAAAAAAACGAAATAAAACGAAATTCTCGTCGCATTGTCATCAACGATGACTCGACAATCTCGTATTTACATGAAAATGGATTTAAAAGTAAATGATTTTTATTCAGACGAAATAGTTCTTTGACGCTCCCGTTACGCTGAAATTTTGTTGACAATCTGCGAGCATTTCACGTCTCGAAAATCCAAGTGACAAATCGATCTCTGGCTAAGCCCGGTTGGCTTTTATTTATTTTTTTTTTTTTCGATGAATGACAGAGCTGGCCCCGTTGGTCACTCGAAC
The DNA here is from genome assembly GCA_030522545.1 of Cremastinae sp. A BG-2022a. Lineage (NCBI taxonomy): Eukaryota > Metazoa > Arthropoda > Insecta > Hymenoptera > Ichneumonidae > Cremastinae sp. A BG-2022a. The sequence goes on from JAPYYW010001627.1 coordinate 18,802, forward strand.
ATTGTGGAGTGGCGGCGAGTCAGGATGAGCATCATCGATACATTACACACAGAGATACGGATACAGATAGCTCGCTACAATGCTTTCGCGTAGAATAAAATTTATCCGGCTTTTGACTGTGCGGTTCGCTGCTCGAATGCGATCCAAATATTATCGGCCATCACCGGCAGTCCCGTAACTCTCCAATTTTACGAAACATGCTCCCGACAAAACACGTCCAGCTCCCGCGTCCCGTCGAACAATGTAAACAGACTCAATTCATCCGTAAAATTAACGAAACACCGAAGGAACAAAAAAAAAACGTTCGTCGACGGATGAAGTGTTTTAGAGCGAAAATTTGAATCGGAAAAGGATTAAAATCGAAAAAAGCTCCCGTCGCGTTCACAGCTGCGATAAACGTCGAAAATATTGCGGAAATTTCATCATTTTTTATTTTTCGGTTCGGTTACTTTTTCTGCAAATATTTCGCAGGATCATTCATTGAACGGGTATACAGAAATAAAAGGGATTACGGATCACTGAGACGAAAATTGTTCTTTCACGTCGCATTAATGTTATTTAAAAAAAAAAGGATCTCGAAAATTGATCTCGTCGTTTTAATTAAATTTCAATTTGAAATTTCATTTCCGGACACGGCAATTGAGCTCGGTTGAATCGTTCAAAGTGCCAGAAACGTGAAAAAAGAATATAGTGACAAGTTGAACGAACAAGCGTGGAATGCGAACGACGAGGAGCAATTTCGATTGCGGAGAAAATTAAACATTTCGGAAATGCCAGCGTGTCTATGAAAGTCACCAAAAGTTTTGCCCGAATTTTCTGAGGTCGCGAACGCGATGAAACTCTTCGTATCGCACAATACACAATTGTTATACGGGGAGTCTCAGAAACAGAAAGTTCCCCAACTGTCTTGGATAATGGATGAGAGTATAATTGCTATTCCTGAGTATTTCAGTTATTCTCTTCCCTCCTGTTTCCGGTTTTACCTCAGGTTCGAAAGAACAACGCTCGCTCCTGAATTTGTGAAACAAGTGCTCGCGTTTAAAATTATATAGGGGTGGGGGCAAAATGAGCCCCCTGAAATTTCAAAAACCTAAAAATATTTGGGGGCACAATGGGCTCGTAAAATTTTTCTATTGCAAAGTGTTTGGGGGTAAAATGGGCCCTCTAGATTTTTAAAAACCTATACAAATATTTGTTCAAGCAAAATGGGCTGCTAACATTTTTTTTTCGAGTATAGAAATGATTAAGGAATAATGGTAAAGAGTGATAGGTGTGAACTAGGTCAACAGCATTATTTTCCATAATTATTTCCTAAAATTAAGATTGTGCTTTTCTCTCAACTTGACAGAGTCAAGCAATTTATTGAAATTAAATTTATAACTGGTCATACTTAAAAGAGATAGAGAATAATTCAATACAAAAATTCATAAAGGTCCATTTTGCTCCAAATTTTTATCATTAACTGTTAGTGCATTTTTATACTAAATACATGGCAAAAAATCTCAAAAGTATGATACGAGTAAAAAAAGTCACATTATAAAATTTTTTTGGGGAGGGGGGGGGGTTCCCCGTGATATTAAAATGCTTCAAAAAGTATAGAAAATATATTGCAAAAAAATGTATACTTTTGTTAAAGATTAAAATAAAAGTTCACTGAGAGAAATCACAATAGTAGATTTTACTATATAAAGTGACAACTATGCTGATTATTTTATAACTAAATATGTTTTTATCACAGAATAAAGTATATTTAGGATATAATTTAAATAAAATACAATTAATTGAATGATAATTAGATGATAATTAGTATAGTTGTCACTTGTGTATAGTAAAATCTACAATTGTTTCACTCAGCGTTCATATGATTAAAATAATAATTATAAATATTTCAAATTTTTGGCAGAAATGAGAGTGTGTAATCTGTTCATTTAGAGTTTGATGTTTGTCAATATAAGTACAACACAAGTATTAAAAAATGTAGACGTTATAAAATTTAACGTTATATTTGCTTAAAATTTCGTTCTGAAAAAAAAACAAAAGAGTAGTACTGTTAGTATAATATTAAAAAATTAAACTTAAAATGAGATAAGACTGCAAAGAGAGTGAAAAGTTTTGATAGAAGAGTTTCGCCACACCTGGCAGTCAAAGCTGAAGCGCTGATCGCTATTCGGAAAGAGATAATAAAAATTCCAAAAAGTAGAATTTTATACAACATCGCAAAAAATTATACGTTTACAATACTTTGAATAATTATTTTTAATTGTATACGGTCAAAAGACAAAAGTTTACGTAAATTCATCACTTCCGGTGAATTTTTTGAAAATTGCATCAGATACATGTACTTTATTACAACTTTCAACTTTTTTAAAAAATTAAACGTTCTCACAAACAATAGGAGGTTAGACGTGACTCAATTTTTCTGTTGTTTCTTCCGTACTGCCTCAACTCTCAGTAATTTTCGAAACAACGAGAAATAACTGAAATTCCGTTACATTGTTCCGAAATGTATGAAGAACTTTGTGATCGAATTTGAAAACGGTTCGCTGGGCAGTTTAAGAGTAGTCAAACTCTTAATTGCCCAAAAATTAACAAGTAGTTCTTGCAGGAAAATGTGTAATATCCGCGTTTCATAATAATTACGAAATTATAAAACATCTCTAGACTATTTAAATTTTTAATTATTGAAATATTAAAAATTTTTTATTAATCAAACTGTTATAAAATAATATAAAAATAATACCTTCTCTGCCAATTGTATTTCTATTAAATTGTAGAAAAATGCATACTGCATCGGAACAATAATGAGCACTGCTCGAATCTCGTTTTCATATTCCATAAAAAAAATGTATAATTTTTCTCAAAAAACGAACAAATACTCGCAAACAGGATCTCGTTAACATTCAACAACCTCCATTATGTTTTTCACAACAAAGAACCGGCGAGAATGCAAGTAATATATCTCACATCACCATTCAACTTTAACAAAGGAATAATATGTAACGAATCTCCTATATACAAATACAGTCGCAAACATAACCGAAATCAAAGCTCGGCAGCAGCAGCACGTAAGAAGCGGGCAAGAAAACTCTCATTATTCGAAACAGTATGACTCGTACACGTAAGCAAGAATTTAAAAAATGGAATAAATCCGAGCGAACGACGAACAGTCCTCTCGCGCATAAAATCCTTTATCGCCACGACTACAGTTCCTTAAAATGAAGTAACAAAGACGAGAAAACAAAAATATAAGAAGAAGTAAAAAAAAATGACAAGAAAAGCAGATACGAAATAGAGAGAAGAAAAACGCACACATTTTATACCTTTTCCATGGGGAAACTCGACTTTACGAGGGTGGCTATTTGTGTCGCTACTGTTTGTTTTTTTTTCGCTTATCGTTTCTTTCCTTCGGTTACCTTACTTTTATCGACGAACAACTCACTGCTGCGGTATGTTCAGTTACGAGATTTGGGAATGCGTCATATTACTGCATCGTTTACACAGACACGAACATACATTGACTCGATGGCATCGGTTAAATGAGAAAAAAAAAATTATTCACTTCGAGACACGTAAACGAAAGTAACGCAATATAAAACGCACACAACTCAACAGACGTTAATACATATATTCATATACGTATATATTCTATGCATCGATGTTAAAATGAAACGCTTAAAACTCTTGTGTGTCTATAATTTTATATATATATATATATGTATATATGTAAACATTTGTATATTATTTATACGGGCGTATATACATATATATATATATGTTTGTGTAATTGATTGAAATTTGATTGGATTGTATAATCGTGTTTATGAATAGTGAACGTGGTTCGAATAGTGAGACGCAGAAAGAGTGGCTCGATGTTTTTGTGACGCATTTATCATAATAATTAATATATATAATATATATAGAAAAGCATATAAATAATTGATATATTATGGTTATTATTAATCGTAAATGGTGTTGCTCGCGCGTGCTCGCAATGCTTCAATGTCTAGAGAAAGGCGGACGCTGCAGATTTCTTGTTTTATCGAATTGTAGGTGAATAAGAGGGAGTAATTTTTTTTTCTTTTTTTCAAGTGCGGTATAGAGGATCGAGAGGTTATTGCGGTGGGAAAGATGCCTCGTTCATTGCTCGTGGGTGAGCTGAGAACGAGCGGAACCGAGATCGCGCCGAAAATTCGCGATCTCGGCGTCCATCGCGTTCCTCGCTTGTCGGAGGCAATGGGGCGAGGGAGGGGGTGAGAAGGGCGCTCGAAAATTTGGGGGTAACGCGTTATAAAGTTGAAAGAATATTTATCGATTGGCCAGGCGATACGAGAACGTTCCGGCGCGGATGAGAAACGGGAGCGAAGAAAAGTTCGCTCTACTGAGCCACTGGCAAATATAAGTAGTTACAGCCACTATGCGGTCAGACGGGAATCGCGCAACGTGAAAGAACCGAGGGCGCCGCCGGTTAAAATTAAACGCGCCGGATAAATTGCGTAGCGGATCCGAGCTGGCTCGCCGAGGAGTGAGAAAAGATTCCCGCGGACACGAGTTCGGCGATCGATCGTGAACTGCTCCGAGGCACGCGAAGAGAAAAAGTTTCGAACCGCCTGCTCTGGCTGTGCATGAACTATTGTGTGTATGTGCCTTTATCGTTTTTTTTGCCCCTCTTTTTTTACGTCCGGTGTTCAATCGTGAGCTCGATCCCTTCTTTTTGTTCATCGCCTCTATCGTTACGTTTGTCGTCATTAATATATCCTCCCTTGATCGTTCGACGGCTGTTTTGTTTTGTTTTTTTTTTGTTTTTTTTTCATTTCGTCGCGCGGTAAGTACCCCACGTTTCGAATTCTGTACTCTTTTTTTCGGCGACGTGACTGACACTGCCATTTTCACCATCAATCACGAATCATTTCACTCGACATTACCAACGTCGAAAATATTGATGACGCGATTATGACGACGACGCGCGCATAACCGAAGATTTCGTATCGTCACGATATAGGTTATTCAATGTAATTTATGGTTCCTAAAATTTTTGATGAATTGTTTTGGATCTACATATTAGCATGAGTTCAACAAATGACAAGATGACAAGAAAATTTGAAAATAAGAGATGAAGATGATCATGTGAATGATTGACAACTTTATCGAATTATTTACATTTTTTTTATAATAGTTTATAAAAATGATAAAAAAATGTTGAAGCTTTTTGATATTATTCATAATTATTCAATTTTATGTCTCATATATGGATGAATCGGAGTGATTTTAAAAATAATATCAAATATAGCTATAGTTTTTTTACTGTATTTTCTTTTGAAATATAGGAAAAATTCTTGTATCCAATTTGGAGAGGATTCATTTTAACTTTTTTTTTATTAAGGGAAATTTAAACGCTTTATCTCAATATAAAGAAGGAATAGTTATATCATTATCACTTAAATTTCATGGTTTGATTTATGGTCTTGATAATATGTATGTTACAGACTTGAATGGTTAAGTTTCCCTATATTTTTTGATTTTTAATTACTCAAACAATATTGAATGTCAAAATATTGGCAACTAGCATTTTTTTCTAAATAATTATCAACATATACGTTTCTAAACTTCAATAATTTTTAAAATAGTATCCCACAAAATCCTCTGATAAATCATTACCAAAAACCTCGTCTTCGCAGTTTATAAAAACATTTTACGATAGCATTTGTTTTTCATTTCAGTAACAGATATCTGTATAATATTTACATTTTTTTCGCAAAGAATCAAAAAATTTCTACAATCATTAGAAAATATGATGAAAAACGATCGAATAACCTTAAAAATCGATTTACTCAATTTATATCATGGCAAAAGACGATCGAAAGAATCATTCATACGATAGATATCTGAGATTATCATTTTTTGTCAAAGAATAAAAAAATTTCTACGATTTCGTATAGCAAATATGATCAAACGATCGTAGAACCTTAAAAATCAATTCCCTAATAATTTTTATAGTAGAAAAAGACGATCGAACGAATCTTTCATACAACAGATATCTGAGATTTACATTTTTAGTCAAAGAATAAAAAAATTTCTACAATTTCGTATAGCAAATATGATCAAACGATCGTAGAACCTTAAAAATCAATTCACTTATAATTTTTATACTAGAATAAGACGATCGAACGAATCTTTCATACAACAGATAACTGAAATTTGTATGTTCTGTCAAAGAATAAAAAAATTTCTACAATTTCGTATAGCAAATATGATCAAACGATCGTACAACCTTAAATATTAATTCACTTATATTTTTTATAGTAGAAAAAGACAATCGAAAGAATCTTTCACACATCAGATAGCTGAGATTTACATTTTTAGTCAAAGAATAAAAAAATTTCTACAATTTCGTATAGCAAATATGATCAAACGATCGTATAGAACCTTAAAAATTAATTCACTTATAATTTTTATCGTAGAAAAAGACGATCGGAAGAATCTTTCACATAACAGATATCTGAGATTTGCATTTTTTTCCAAAGAATAAAAAAATTTCTATAACTTCGTAGAAAATATGATCAAACGATCGTACAACCTTAAAAATCGATTCACTTATAATTTTTATCGTATAGAAAAAGACGATCGAACGGAACGTCGAACCAATCGACCGCGTGTCGGGCGATTAACGAAAAATCATGGGAATAAACTTCGAGGCAAAAAAAATGTTCAGGCGCGTTTTAAAAGCGCGGAGCGACGAAAAAAAAATTCTAATGAGGACAGCGGCGTAGAAACGCGGGAAAAGTGTTTTCATTTCGAATTGACCTCGCGGAATTTCGAGCTCGGTTGCGGGGCCCACGAGCCCTCGAGCTTGACGGAGTGGGCGACGTGCTGGAAGCGAGCTAAATGAGGAAACTCGAGAAAAAAAGAGAGAGAAAGAGAGAGAGAGAGAGAGAGTCTGAAGGTTCGTAGAAGCAGGGAGAAAAAAAAGAGAAATAATAAGAGAGTGAGGCCAGAATCAGTGGCCGTTGGTGGTGTGGATTGAAAAAGGACCCGCGACGGGGGCAAACGCGGGCACACGCCGCTGGAGAGTGAGCACTCGGCCGCCAAAGGTGTGTAAGTGTTTCCCCGTATACCCGAGGCGACGGATAAAGCGCGAGAGCTCCGGGCCGCCCGAGCATTTACCTTTCTCCCTAGCTCTTTCTACTAGACCATTTCCAGGTTTTTCCAAAGAATCCTTCGCCCGCGCGCGCTCGGATCTGGTTGCTTTTATCCATCTCTCGTTAAGATACTTCTGACAGTACGTCATAGTAATGGGATTTCGTTGAAAATTTTTACAAAACTTCTTTGATATGACCTACATACGTGTGTCAAATTTTTAAAGATTTAAAATCGTTTTCTTAGGATTTTGTTTAAAATTTGCATAAATCTTCTTTGATACGATGTACATAAAATTGTATATTAAATTTTGAGCGGTTTCACTACACTGAGAAAAAATGTTGATTGAATCAACAAAATTTTAGTAGATTCAATCAAGTTTTTTTCTCAGTGTACGTAAAACTCGAGATATTTATTGTCAAAAATCGCTATTTTCTTCAGTCTCCCATAAGAGCACGTGTGTTAATTGCGATCTTCAACTCTTGATATCTTGACTTCTGACTAGTGAAACTTGTTGAAATTTTGCACAGCTCTTTATTGTACTTCAAAGTAGCTTCCTTTAGTTTTTTAAAAAAAGTCCTAAAATTGTGATTTTTCAATTTTCATACATACGTAACAAGTACAGGTCACCTTGAATGGCCTTAAATTTTGAGTATGTTGTACATGAAACAATTTGCAACAACTTATCTCAATAAATTTAAGCTCAAAAATCACATGGTATGAAGATAAATTGAGATAAAAACTTTTGATTTGATCGTACCGATAGAACTAGCTTAAAAATTACTATTATCTGCACTCTCCTATAAAAGCACGTATTAAATATTGCTATTTTTAACCCTAAATATTTTGATTTCTGAATGGTGAAGCTTATTGAAATTTTGTGCATGATTCTTAATGATACTTCAAAGAAAATTTCCTCTTTTTTCCATAAAAATCTCATTACTTTATTATACATGATTTTCATAGGTGTGTTACGAGTACAAGTCACCTTGGATGACCTTGAATTCTAGGTATGTTGTTTTTGAAGCGATTAGCATTACCATTATTAATAAACTTAATAATAATAATAATTAAATAATTAATTTAAAAATTAATAAATCAAGAAAAAAAACTTTGATTTGGCTGTACTACATTAATTAAAGTAGTTCTCTCGATACAGTCAAATCAAAACATTTTATCTTAATTTATCTCCGTACTATGTAGTTTTTCAGCAAAAATTTATTGAAACAGGTTATAACAAATTAATTTAAAAATAGTATACTTAAAATTCACAGTAATCCAAGATGACCTGTACTTGCTACGTATGTATGAAGAGAAGTAAAATCAAAATTTCAAGAAGAGTTCCACAACCCAGAAGTCAAGATATCAAGACTTGAAGATCGTAATATTTAACACGTGCTTTTATGGGGAGACTGCATAAAATAGTGATTTTTGACAATAAATATCTCAAGGTCTACGTAGTGAAACCTCTAAAAATTTAATATACACTTCCACAAGATATCAAAGTATAGGTTTTATGCAAATTTTCAATAAAATTCTAAGAAAACGATTTTTTGATACAACTATACCTTAAAGCGCCTCGCCACTTCTTATTTTCTCTCACTCTCTTTCTCTTTCTTTTACTCTCTTTCCTGCCGCCCTTTTTTGCAAAAACGATAGAGCTTCGTCGCCTCCGTGCGAATCTCGAATTCCCAAATAAAATGATACACACAATATCCTCGCGCGTTGTCGCTTTAACGCGCGTCTCTCGGTCCAGGTGAGCGTCAGCTCGGGTTACGACAGCCAAGCCGTATAGAAACTATCTCGCGACGATTGTGTACGAAACGACTCGAGACTCTAGCCCGTGTGTGTGTGTGAAACCACTCGGAATTGCTCCACATTGTGTGCGGAGTTTCGTCTCCGTTCGCTTCTGAGCTCGTCTGTCACCGATGTTCTCGTCGGTACGACCGAGATGGAAAGTTTGTTCTGTTGTATCAACGAACGCTTTCACGAACACGCGCGCTTTCGAGGGCGCAACGAACAGATTTGCGATGGCTTCCTGATGCTTCCAACAACGATCCTGGGAGTCCGCCAGTCATTGTGCAATGATGGGAAAATCGGGGCAACGACGTTAAGGTGGTTCGTCTGTAAAATAAGTGTCGATAGATTTCGTTAAAATTTTGCATAAGCTTTCTTTGATGTCATATATATGTGTGTGTGTACCAAATTTTAGAAGATTTCACCGTATGGAAGTTGAGATATTTAAGGTAGTACAACCGCAAAGACGTTTTAGACAGATTTTCTTCAAAATTTGCACAGGTCTTCTTTAAGGATGTTGTACCGTGAAATCGTTTTCGATAGAATTTAATAAAAATTTTCATAGATGTTTTTTGACCCAATGTACACGTGTATACCAAATTTTAGAACGTTTTACCGTACGGAAGTCGAGATATTTATTGGCAAAAATTGCACTTTTCGGTACTTCGCC
>JAPYYW010001628.1:0-38692 GCA_030522545.1 Cremastinae sp. A BG-2022a
TTTTTTTAATTTTGTTAATTACATAGCAAGCACACGTAACCTTGGATGACCTTGTATTTCGAGTATGTTGTTCTTTAGCCAATTTGCAACAACTTTTCTCAATGAACTTTTACTCGCAAATCACTTTGTCCATGAGAAAAACTGAGTCGAAAATTTGTCGTTTTACTGCTATGACCATATCACTTTAAGACAAAGCCACGTTTGATGAAAATCGACGTGAAAAATTGTTTGCACTTTCTTCGAGCGAATTTTGACCCATTCGCGATTGATTTTGGAATATTCATCAAGTTCGTTATTCGGCATGAGAATATTCTTTGGAATTGTGACAGGAGCGTATACGTGATCGTTTTATGAGCTCTTGTTCACTATCGGGAATTGAAGATAACAATCGTACGGTCCGTGGAAGATAAAAAGAGAGGGACGGTCGAGACGTTGATACGGATGAAACGTTTTTGTCCCGAGTTCCTATTTGGCTGCAGCGCTTATGAGAGGAGACGAGAAAGGGAAGAAGAGAGAAAGAGAGAGGGTGGGAGAGGAAAAAAGAATAGCGGGAAAGGAAGCGAGATAAGCGAGGCAGATTCAGAACTCGTCGATCTTTCGTCGACGAACTCGAAAGGACCGTGCCAGTCGACTTTCGCTCGGATCGCCCTTTTTCGAACCCTCGCGGAAAAAAGGAGCGAGCTCCTTCCTTTGTTCACGCCGGGCAACGTCAATGGATGAGCTTCGATAAAGTTTCAACGCTATTTTCGCCCGATCGAAAATCACCTCCGTTAATCCTTGCTACGTGATAGAAATGAGAAAAAAGCCGCGTGCAGGACGAGAATGAGGAAAATCATACGGAGGAGAAAAAAAAAGGAGAACGCGGCTCCCTCGGGTCTCGAAAATTTTCGATTAGCGTTAACACGTTATTTATGGCGCTCGCGAAGAAGTACATTCGCAGAAAAAAAGAAAGAAAATGCGCCTTTTACAATTTATCGCGATTGCCAGGATTCCAACTTCGAGTTTCAACTTTTTCTGAGGAACTATATTTACGGATTCAAAGAGAATTTTGCTCTTTATTGCGATTTCATATTTTGATTTGTGCTCGGAGAGATTTTTTCGCCTTTCAGAATTTTTTTTCAAAATGTCTGAACAAAAAATATGTAAGAGAGCTTACAGAACTCCTTTTCGGATTATTCCCTTCGACGAGGAAACGGATTTCGTTAAATTTTCATATATTTCATGTGCATCGTCGAATCTAAGAAGATTTTCTAGGATTTAACGACAATATCGATTGTCAGATGTACACATGGAGTATCACGTAAAAAAGGTCTTTGTATTTTCCGATAACGGATTAAAGTTGCTTCGGCCGGGACGGATTTATTCCATTTTGTTTCATTTTATTTTCGTAGGTATTCATTCATCTCGAATTTATTAAGGTTTTACTGCGAATACGATAAAAAAGTACTCGAATGAAGAAGTATATAAATTTCCACGAAAGATGAAATATAATTTTTAAACATTTTTGCTCATTTTTTGTTCTTTTTACGATACATGATTTTCGAAGTTAAGTTATTAGCAGATGTCACTTCTTACTAAAAGAGCAAATCGTTTTCTCAAAAATGATATCTCTTCCTAAAAATCTTCTAAATTAATGAATAGTAATTTGAAGTAATATCACATTACAAATTAATTCAAGAATAACATATTTCAAATTGAAGATCATTAAAAGTACATTAAAAAAGAATAAAAATTAACTCCTTAATAAGTTACGATATTTTCATTATTGTAGAAGGTACAAATATTTAAAGAATTTTACGAAACTTTGGTGCTTGTTATAGAAAACGCTTTTTCTTTTTAGCTACCTTATATGTATAAAACACACTAATTTTTCGCTTTTTCTTGCAATTTGATCGACTTCCGGTTAAAGTAACACAGGGTTTGATGTAATCTTTAATGCTAATTATTTGCTTCAAACCAACTATAAAGTTGTTTTTTTCTTTCAATCGATGCGGAATAACTTAATATTGCTATAGATTTCAATCTCAACGAAAATTATGACAATAAAAATAATGGGTAAACATCCGTGAATGACTCTTTTATCAATAGAGATTATAGAGAAACCTCCGTAGTTTCATTCTTCAATATCTTTTTTAAATGATCGGAAACTATGCTTTCTTCTTTTTTAAATTGATTCCACGTATTTCAGTTTATTATTGATTTTAAATTCGTTAAAAATTTTATATGTTAAATTTTGAGCATACATCCTTAAATCTCAGCAACTTTGGAGCTTGATAACTCTTAAACTATTGAGTAAAACGATTTCAAATTTTGCACAAAATTCGTTCATATGCTTAAGAATATAAAAAGTTTATCATATTTTAAAATTTTTAAAAGTATCGTTCATACATTCTTAATCATGGAAACGAAAGGTTTATACAAATTATTAACAGAGTCCTAAGCAAATAACTTTTTGTCAGAGCAACTTGAGAAGTTGATAAATTATAAGTATTTCGGAGCTTCGATAATGATTGACAAGTTCGCATCTTTCTCCCTAGAAGGGCAAATATATTTTCGGTACGAAATCCTCGAAAATTGTTAGTTTAAAGAGGGAGGGTGGTCTCTGGCGGTTTGCCCGAGACTCTTATTAAGCTCGCTTTTATTCCCCGCCTCGTTCCCGGCAACGAATTTCCTTTGTGTGCTTCCCGCTCGGGCTGCAGGTTCGACGTTTGAGAGCCGAATTTCCCTCTTTCTATAGAAACGTTCAAATCAACCCCATTAAAAATAAAAATAAGCAAATATATACGAGTATGAGAATGTACGATAAAAAGAGAGAGAGAAAAAAAATGGAAGCTCCGCGCGTACCCGAGTCAACAGAGGACAGAAAATATACAGGTATTCCGTTGGAAACGAGGTTTTCGAGTCGCTCAGTCCCGCACGGCCCGCAATAAAATTATGATCCTCGAGAGTCTTGCGCGAAGTACGTGCTCGACGTGAAAACTCTCGGAAAAAGGGGTAAAGGGTTAATTTTTTTTCCTCGAATGCACTCGACGATTCGAGTATTCCCTCGAGGTACTACACACTTTTTCACTTAATCACGAGTCGAAAAAAATTCGTGCTGAGGCGGTAAGAAAACGAGAGAGAGAATAAAAATACATTATTGAGCACCATCCTTTCAAAATTCAAGAAAAATATGAGAACTGCTCCACCTTGAACGAGAATTGAGCTTTGGTTTTTCTATATTGTACGGTCGTTAACGGACCTTTATTTAATTTTAATCCCTCGGATTTAGTCCGGTTTTTCTTTTGTTGCCAAATTTCATTTCCTTTCCGCGAAAAAGAACAAAATTTTTTATTTTTGAATCACCCTAATACATATATAGTTGCTTTCCCTGTTCTTCGTCTTGACAATGGGTAAGTAGTTTTTTATTTTTTTATTTTTCTTTTATTTTACCAACAAAATAAAAAACACCTATGTTTTCCAATGATAACAAAAATTACAAATTACTAAAAATTCGTCCTCCGCGATGACAATAAGTAAATCGCTTGGAAAAGTTCTAGTTCGATTTTAATCGTATATAAAAATATTGAAAAATTAAGAAAAAAAATTCAGATAGACATGTGTGTATATAGAAACAAAATTTATTTCACGATATAAAAAGAAGCGAGCAATTTATAATCAAATCAATATATAATTAATATACAAATATTTAATTAATGATTGTATGTAAATAATTTGTTTTATAAGTAACTAAAAAAAAGTTAAAATAGTGATTATATATATATATACATAAGAATATATTTTTCTTCCTCGACCGTTGATTATTATTAATATCGCGTTGAATATATATTTGACAGAAAAAATATCGGAGACGCACAGAATAAGAGCCGTCGCGCATCCGCGTCAGAAAAAGCCAAAGAGTTCGAGCTGATAAACGGCGATGTCCGTGGTAAGAACTTCGTAATAACCGGCGGGGCTATACTGGTCTTGGTTACGCATTTGTTAATCATTTTATGCGTCAAAGGGCCAGGGTAACTTTTTTATTCTTTTATTTTCCAACATTTTCATCAATAATAATAATAATAATATATATATATATATATATTTCATTATAACTTTATTACCTTTTTATCATTTTCATATACAAAAGAAGAAAAAAAGACTTTTTTAAAAATAAAATTACTCTTTTAAACAATTAGGTTTGTCGTTCCGGTCTTGCGGAACGTCTAATTCGTCCCGGTGTTCTAGTTCTCTCAGCAGCTTCTTAGGACAACAATAATTCTTCTAGTGTCCCTGAAACAAGTGAAACTATATATATTAAATATTTATTTAAAAAAAAGATAAATGAGATAAATAAATTTATAAAGAGATACGTGCTGTTGTTAAAAAAATTTTCCACATGTTCTTATATATTCGTATAACTATTCATTTCTCATTAACTTATTCATTTCTTATTTTATTTAATAATTTATACAACATTTATTGATATACATAGATCAATGACCCCTATATCTAAATAGATCATTGATCTATGAATCTCTAAATTATTATCTATTATGATGATATAATATTTCATAAATAGTATAATATTTAATTTTTGACTTTGTTATAATATGCTAATATGATTGGAAATATATATAAATAAAAGTTTTATTTTGTGATACATACCCCATTAACAACGCATGCGGCCGATTTACGCATCGTGTCAATCGCGTTTACTCCCTCTATATGTATATAAACAATGCAAAATACAGAGGATTATAAAAGTTGCCGTCGCAATTATATAGACATTCAAATAGGTACATTTTATACATATTGTATAATATATGTATATGTATAATGTACTTACGCAATCCAACGCAAGGGTCTCTGCTTGGAAATATCGAAAAAAATCTCTTGTCCACGAGGCTTCCATCCTCTTTAAACTTTGCCATTTAAGAGCACAGAGAAAACAAAATGATCAACTTTTGGAATAATTTTCGATGGCAACATTTGAATTTAAAAAAAAACATGAAATTATTAAACCCTTCGCCGCGGGTATGGGGTTAATTTTTTACCTACAAGGGAATGAGCAACATTTTTTGAAATACATACACAAGAACTAAATAATTTTTTTGGTATATACAATATACATATAACGTTTTTTCTAATTATATGGAAAAAAATGTGTGCCCAATTTGAAATTATTTTACTGAATGATTCGAGATTATGAAACTTTGCTCTTTTTGATTTTTGACAGTATAGTGTATAAAGTGAAATTTTTCATGGATAAAAAATGACCCCTATTATATATAAGCGGCGAAGGAATAAAGTTTAAAAAAAGCAAAATATTAATTGATTTTATTGCAGAATTCCTACTACGAATAAGATTTTCGATTATACTTTCTTATATACACTTTTAAAAAATTTTTTCAAATTTATTTCAAAATTCAAAAGAATTATCAAAAAATGTTTCATTTTATTTGATTTTTTAAATTAAATATATGTGTCGATTACTTGAATCAATTGACGTTACTAAGGTATATACATTATTGTATATGTATATAATAATAAATGAGCACGATAAAAAATGAATGAACTTACAAGACCAGCAGATATTCCCTCACATAATGCGTATTCTGCCTGTTTTCCCTCAAGTTTAGCAATATCTGCAAGCCTCCTGTTATTGTCGATTTGGTTTATTGGTAGTCCAACTTTAACAGCACATTCCCTTTGTTTTTTGTTGATTGACTGACCGCTTGAGGCCTATAATAATACGAAAAAAATTATCAATTTTTATCAGTATACATGATGCGGAAAAAGGACGAATTGAAATTGGAATCGTATATAGACCAGATGGCACTGCAGAGTATGAAATTCTATAAAAATCGACCTATCGACGCATGAAAATTGGTTAAACTATATATACGTATATTTAAGTTCATATAATATAAAATTTTCGCGCTGTTTATTTTGTTATTGTGACTCACCACCAGAGAGCGATTACGCATATATCAATTTTCATATACATTAGGGTGATTCAAAAATAAAAAAAAAAATTCTTTTTTCGTGGAAACAGGTTTGAAAGTTTCATTTATACATAAAAAGAATCCTGTACAAATTTGAGCTCTTTATAAAAATTTTAACAGGGGGCGCATCGCACTTTTCGATTTTCCATAAGATTAATATGGAAACAGCTACGTTTTCTCCTTCAGAATTTTGTAACTATCTAACGATACATCAGACAAAAAAGTTTTAATATATTTTTGTAGGAAATTTAGCGCTCTACAAAAAAGTTCTCTTGTAAATTTTTCGTTAATCTCATCATTTCAAAGATATTTGAGGTCAAAGTCGAAAAATTGAAAAAATCATTGTTTTTCATTCATAAATCAGTAACTAGTAACCAGAATAAAATGGGCAATACATATTTTTGTAGCAAATTGACTGATCTTCAAAAATGGTCTCTTGTGTTTAGTCGATTAGATGAAGCGTTAAGAAGATATTCGTATCTAAAGTTGAATGCTAAAATTTGAGGAAGCCACTGTAGCCTACTAGTTTTATTACTATAAAAAACAGATATTTGATAAAAATCTTTAAAAATTTTAATATTTTTCATGGTTAAAAAGACTTTTGCTTACCACATTGCAAAGAGCTAGAAGACCAACCAAAACGACGTAGCGAAACATTTTCGATGTGTATCTCGTCGAATGTCAAAGACCAATACTCTGTTTTTATATTTCTTTCTATTTTTTCCTTCTTATATACCGATTTCTATCAAGCGAATAATAATAATAATTAGACCAATTTGAGGAACTTCTGTTTCCTCTCTCGGTTCATCGCAAATATAGTTACGGGGCAGATGCTTCATTTGCATATATACATACAGATGTGACTAATAAAGAAACAGGAGTTCATTTTTTCAAAAAATTATTGTGTAGTGTATAGATAAATTAAACAAAAATTTAATGAAAAAAAAAAACAAGTGGAACAATTCTGCCCTTTTAGTTTCTACATGGGATACAATAATGTATTTCAAAAGTTAAAGTATATACATATAGCGACCCCCCCATCTAAACACGTGTTTAACGTGACACGAAAAATTATTTATCTTGAAAAATATAACTTGGAAACACGACATTTAAGAAAATTATGAAACAGTAATAAATTTTAGAAAGTATACGACCTGTATACAGAAGTTACAAATACAAAAAAAAGTCAGCATGATATTATTTAGCGTCCAGTTTTTGAGATAAAACAATCATTGTAGCGGATATTTTCCATTATTTCCATCTTGGAAAAAATTAAAAAACTCTCGAAGCCTCCGTGCAAATGACAAAAATTCAATAAAAATTAAAAAAATAATAAATAATGAAAAGTAGAAAATTCATGAAAAATATGTCCAAATATGGCTTCGAAAAAAAAGTACTCATGTGTAGTCAAAAATGAAGAAAGTAGATATACTGTTGAGGAAAAAAAAATTCGTCGAGACGGAACACCTGATGCTGTGTGCTGAAATTGACTATACCATATTATGACAATAAAAACTTGTATTAACCTGTCGCAACGAATTTTTTATCTATTATTTTCCTCAACGAGTAGTAATAATATTGAACAATACATATATATTTTACTTTCAAGTACAAAGTAACTTGTTGAAACTGTGAAACAAATACTGACAGACGCGGTCTAATTTTCTTTTGAAATTCCGACTGAATGCTTCACATTAAAATAAACTAATGTTTTTCCTCCAGGTGTTATTTTTTCCTTGATGATTGTCACGTGTTCTATTTATTGAAATTCATTTGCCTCTTCGGACGATTGGACGATTAGTTTTTCATTAATGTTCTTAAATTATAAACCTTTGTGTTCGAATGTGAATTCAATTTAAATCTAGTTCTGTAATTAAATAAAAAATTCGTCTGTTGTACGATTATATGAGTTCTCATTTGTATATTTCATATTATGTTTATAGTTTAATTTCCAGTTAAAAAATTTCTCTTTTTAATCGTTTAAAGAAAATAAAATACTTTTAAGTAATAAATATCAATATTTTTATTATATAAAACCAATTTTCTATTTTGATAAATAAAAGTCATGATTTTTGTTGTATTTTCAATGATTACTAATTTAGAGAATACAACTTAGTAGTAGTAGTAGTAGGCTACCACTTACTTATAGAAAATAGTTTTTCAAAAATTAATTGCTTCTCGTATCGATAACTGCATTTTATCGTATTTTTCCTGGTTATTTTTAGTTACTTAGTTACATTTTTTTTCGAGTTCTGACGTTTCGATGAGATGACATTTCGATGTTTCACATTTCAAACGGACAAGTCACCAATTAAAAACCGATAAAAAATGAAGTTAGTTCCATTGAACGATCGAACTCGCGCCACCGCGAGCCAATCAGAATCGCGGAAAAGCGGTGACAAAACAACCAAGTTCACACATCACCCATCTACTTTATATAAGAGGATATAATTATATTGTTTTCATTAACTTATGGTAATAATTTTATTTTATTTTTATTTCGTTGAAAGATTTTTTTCTTTTAAAATTATCATTATGACAGTAATATTAATGATAATAATTATTAAACTTACTTTAAAAAATCTTTTGATACATTGGATTAATAAGAAAAATGAAATAAAAAAAATTAATGTACATGAAAAAAAAACATTTTATTTTATCAAAAAATATTGATTGGAAAATTTTATTTAATATTTTTATTTATCTTGTATTCGAGAGTTTATGAAAAATCGAGTATCGAAATACTTGGAGCATGAAAATGAGAGTAATTCAGGCTCGAATGTTATGTTTATCTTTTCGATATAGAATCTGCTTTAAAAGGGAAGACGCCGGTGTATTTTGTTTGTGGATACAGTCTGGAGTTTCTTGTCCCTTGTGTACATCTTTTCGAACCAATAGACACGAAAACCGAAACGCTATGGAAGGCTCTCGGTTTCCTTGGAGTCTTCCAGGCGAAAGTTTGATTAAAGCTGGCTCTCCTCGTCGCATCTCACTCCGGACATCTCTCTTTTCCATGCCAATCAGACGCTAATGAATTACTTAATGTCATTAAGTAAGGCATCCTTCAGACTCGGCGAAAAATAAACGTCCTTTTTTATCATAAAAACAACAAAAAATATTTCTCGTCTCAAAATGTTATCATATCTCCGTTTCATTATTCTTTTGAGATATTTGACTCTTTAAATATTTAGCTATACATATATATAAGTTTTGTTAAAATATGTGTTAAATCAGTTTATAAAAAATGTGAAAAAATGAATTAAAAAGAAATTATAAAAATAATGATTAATATAATATGATGATAAAATAAAAATTTAGGAAATTTGGATATTGAATATAATCATAAAAAATTTACGAATAGACATATCAAAAATTATAATTGTGTAGTTTGCTGAAATAATAAATAATCAGACTTATATTTTATTAATACATAATTCGTTTAAAAACAATTAGTAAAGATAATAATAAAAAATTGAATTTTATTCATCATAAAATGTTTATGAACATGATTTTCAAAGAAGTTTTCACTTATTCACTTATCGAACTCAATTAATAATTTATCTTCTAATTATTAATGGATGCAATTATCCATATTCAACAGAGTTAAAAAAAATCCTGTTTTATAAAACTAATTTTTTTTAACATTGAAGGATCTCGTTTTAGTTGATGAAAAAGTATGTATTTTGAAAATAATGTAAATGTAAAAAAAGCTTTTTTTTTTTATTTTCTGTTCATGGTAAATATGTCGATGTTTGGAATATCGAGAAATTAATTAAAATGGTCGTAGAAATATCTGCACTTTTGTCTCGTAAACTCAATATCCCATTTTGTCGTATCACAGCAAGATCGTGAATTATTTCACGTTATTCTATACGCCTACGAAATGTAAAAAAAGCTTATTTTTTTACAAGCTTTTTTTAATTTTCTGTTCATGGTAAATATGCTGATGTTTGGAATATCGAGAAATTAATTAAAATGGTCGTAGAAATATCTGCACTTTTGTCTCGTAAACTCAATATCACATTTTGTCATATCACAGGATTGTGAATTATTTCACGCTATTCTACGCCTACGAAACAACTTCGTTCCTGCTCACAAAGACGCACGGAATGTTTTGCTGATAGAGCTATTTCATCCTGGAATTATACGAGAAAAGGGTTCCGTGTCGAAAGTTCGAAAGGGAGCTTCTCGACTATGAAAGGGTTTTCGCTTCGTTTCGCGTTTCACGGGAAGGGTCAGAGAAAAAAGAAAATTGTTTTCCCCCTTTTTTTAGCAATCGGACCAAATTAAATACGACTTTCAGACCTCCTTTCACGTTAAGATCAATAATTCTCATTATCCGGTAGCTCATTATTTTTGCATTATTAAAGTAATAAAAATATTTTTTCGTAGTCTCCAGATTTTTCAAAATAAATTGCATGAGGTACTCGACTCGTATACATAAAATTTGTAATATCAAACCAATGGACATCAGATTTACCTACAAGCATTTTTTTAATTATTTCTTTATTCTTTTATTTCAATGAAATTATGAATAATTATTATAGTCGTTTTTATGTATTTATTTTATATAAATAAATATTAATAATTGTCCAATAATTTAAAACGAATATCGATATTAATTTATGATGATTAATGTATAAATTGAAAAAATAGAAAAAGAAGAGGTAGAATAGAAATGAACATAAGAAAAGAAACAATAAAAATATAAGACGAAAAAAGTTGAGCCGAAAGTGGGAATCGAAGGATTTAATATAAAAGTAACGAAAAAATCAGATATTAAAAATATGTAGAACAAAAAAAAAATATCTGCTATAATTTCGATGAATTAAAAAAATAAAAATAACAGGAAAAAAGAGCGTGGAAGGGAACAGGAAAAATGGAATATGAAAAAAACGAGGGGTTTACGTTAAAAACTGTAAAGTTAAATAAAAGGAAATAAATACAATACGAAGAAATAAAAATACAGTTAATTTATATTAAAAATTATTGTATTAAAAAAAACGTGTGCACGATAACGTTAACGTGGACACGTTTAAAATAAGAAATTTCTTAGATCTTTCTACATTTATTTTGAATTAGTCATCACCAATTCACTATACTAGTTTCAAAAACGTTTTTTTATATGTAAATTTATACATGTATAAAAAATTTAAGGATTTTAATGAACATTGAATGTACAAACAGTGAACATATAGTAGATGGACATTTTACGAACATTTCATGAATGTTATGTTTACTGAACTTTCTATGAACATTTGAGGTGCCCTGATCGAACATTTTTCCATGTTCACTGTTTGTTCATACCACTTGCTCCATTGTCTCATGAGTTACGAACAATTTTTTTAACAAGGGACTGACAGTTTCGGCAAACTCTGGATAACAGAGAGCGAGAGCGGATGGCAAGTCGGCGAGAATTCTTTTGCAAGGCTCGCGAGGAGATTCGGGTTTAACGCGCCGAGAGAGAGAGAGAGAGAGAGAGGTGCAGAACCGTTGCTAGGTGGTGTTTTGCCCCCGAAACCGAAAAACGTTCAATTAAGGTATCTTAAGGTAGTTCTATCAAAAAATCGTTTTCTTAGGATTTCGTTAAAAATTTTCAAAAACGTTCTTTTATATGTACATTTATACATGTATAAAAAATTTAAGGATTTTAATGAACATTGAATGTACAAACAGTGAACATATAGTAGATGGACATTTTACGAACATTTTATGAATGCTATGTTTACTGAACTTTCTATGAACATTTGAGGTGCCCTGATCGAACATTTTTCCATGTTCACTGTTTGTTCATACCACTTGCTCCATTGTCTCATGAGCATCACGAACGATTTTTTTTAACAAGGGACTGACAGTTTCGGCAAACTCTGGATAACAGAGAGCGAGAGCGGATGGCAAGTCGGCGAGAACTCTTTCGCACGGCTCGTGAGGAGATTCGGGCTTAACGCGCCAAGAGAGAGAGAGAGAGAGAGAGAGAGAGAGAGAGAGAGTTGCAACAACCGTTGCTAGGTGGTGTTTGCCCCCGGGAAACCGCACCCTCTAATCCATAATGGGCTTCGAAGTCTAGCAGAGGCTCATCGCCGCTGCCGTACGTACGAACGCACACGAAAACATCGGTAGAAATGTATGCGGGTTCGAGAGCAAGCTTTGTTCTTAAACTCGGTGCGCGGATGAAGAAATTGCCGAATTTTCGCCAAGGAGCAAGGTAGGTTTCAGACAATTCCGAATATAAGAGAGCGAACAAGGAGAGAAACTGAGGGAGGGAAAGAAAACGAAAAATCTCATATTCTCGGCTCACATTCGTCGAGACAAAAGTTAAAGGGAATAAAATATGCTGATACGCGGAGAGGGCTCATACCCGGGTTCGGGGGAAAAGGGTGGCCCTCGACGATGTCATGGAAAATGATGAGACATCGCTCTGGAAACTGATACGTGTGTCACCGGGGTACGAAAGAGCGCGCTCTGACGAGAGGATAAGTGAAAGGGGAATGAATGCCGCCGCCGCCGCGAGAGAAAAAGTCACGAGTGTCTAGTGAAAAGGGAAGTTTTTGGTCAGACCGAGAGTGAGAGTTCGTTTCTTGTTTTTCGATCGATTTTCGGCCTCGTTCGCCGATGAATTTTCATCGCTGCGCAACTTTTTGATGCTGTTGAAATATTTTTTACGTATTCGACAGCTCGTCGATGAAAAATTGCACACCGAGACGAGAGTTTTTTTTTTAATACTTTTCAAACGATTCGTCATTGGTTCGATACCACCGTTGTCGAAGTAATTGATGGATCGTTTGTTGAAAACATGACGTACGTTCGAAACCCTTGGCTTTTAGTTCGTATGTTTGGTTGTAGGAAATTAATTTATTTATTCGAATTTTTTTCTTGCTTTGATATTTCATTAGGGATTACTTGATTCATATTGAAAGTTATGGTTGTCTCAATTTTTTCTTATTGCTATTGAGTAATTAAGTAGTTGTTATAATTTAGAAAATATCTTATGTATGATTAAAAATGACCATTTTTGTATCAGAACAAGATGATTTGAAAATGTTGTATTTCGAATAAAAAATTATGTAAATTTTTTAAAAATTCATATATTATTAAATAAAATGTTCAATAAGATTTTTCGAAATTTACGACGATTGAATAATAATATTTAACATATTGCATAGTTTTATGAAAATTATACAATTTGATGTATACACTTATTTATTTTAACAAAAAGTGATACATAAAATAATAAAAAAATCATACATGAATAAAAATGCATATCAAATATCTTACAATTTTTTTAAAGCTTCTAGGAAACTCATTTTCCTAAAAAATGTTTAATTAATCTTGAGTGGTGAAAAATTTAAATGTTTATATTCGTCATTTATGAATTATATTTACTTGTGAAAAATTAATAATATAAATATCTATACATCTCCATATTATTGATAATAGTTAACACAATGAACCATTCGTACGATTTCATTTAATTTTTCTCAATCGATTTTTTAATTCATTTGTCACAATAATTACTATATATTATTATGTAAAATATAAATGTAAAATCATCACTTGAATTTTTTTGAGACAGAATTTTTTCAAAATTTATACTGATCTTCTTTGACGTCATATTAACATGTATGCAAAATTTAAAGAGGCTTCACTACCATGTGGTTATCGAGATATTAATTTAAAAAAATGACCACTTTTTACATTTTCAACAATTAATATCTCGATTACTAAATGGCGAAGCTTCATTAAATTTGGCATACATTTCGACAAGACCTTAAAGAAGATTTGTGCAAATTTTTAAGAAATTCTGTCTCAAACGATTTTACGGGACTCTCTCACCTTAAGATATATTTTACCATTCCAGCAATTTTAGTAAAATATATGAATATGGAGAAACACAATTTATGAAAAATTTGGATTT
The DNA here is from genome assembly GCA_030522545.1 of Cremastinae sp. A BG-2022a. NCBI lineage: Eukaryota > Metazoa > Arthropoda > Insecta > Hymenoptera > Ichneumonidae > Cremastinae sp. A BG-2022a. The sequence goes on from JAPYYW010001628.1 coordinate 13,903, forward strand.
GGAAAGAAGTAGCACATATGTGGGTATTTACGCGAAGTGCTTGCGAAGAAAAGAAAGGGACCTGATGGGAAAAAGGTATTTTGCTCGTTCGAGTATCTTTTTCCTCGACAATTTAGCGTGATCTCGACGTTATTGACTTCTCCTCCAGCGAGTATCAATCAAAACGCCATTGACACTCCTCGGATACTCTGTTCCCGTCCGACGGTCTTTGCTCGGCAAATACAGAGGGAAGTCTGCTCATTCGCAGTTATGCACATCAGGATCTTCCTTTTTTCTCCCACTCGAATTTCCTCGCTCTTTCTCCCTGCAACATTCACATCCCTCTTTCTTTTTTCCTGCCCCTGTCTCTTCCTGTATTCATTCTGCAATGTGTCCCTCCCCATGAGAATTTACCCCGAAGCTGTATACTTCTTTCCTCCCTCCCTCTCTCTCTCTCACTCTCTCTTTCCCTCTTCTTTCTTCATTGATACTGGGGAGAAAGTCCCTTGTATACTCTCGCGATATTTAATTTTGCTCAGGCGTCTCCTCCTCGTTGTAAATGTACGGGGATTCGCCCACATACACATCTCGTGTTTTGTTCCGAGGCCTGTACATTGAAATATTCACCGGGATCAGAGTTCTGTCGCGAGACTCAAGAACACGCTTCCAATTTAATAATAAGCGTCAAAATCACGTGTCCCGGAGAGTCAGGGATCAAATTCACAAACTACAGGGACCTGCTTTTCTTTTATGTACAAATTCAGACGTTAAGGTGGTTCGGGGATGAAAAAGGCAAGTCAAATTTACAGATGCACTTCATTTTTTGAACTTTCGTTAAGGTAGTTCTATCGAAAAATTCTTTTCTTAGAAATTTGTTAAAAATTTGCAAAAACCTTCTTTTATGCAATGTGTAATTGTATATGAAATTTTAAATATTCTTCTTGAATCAGTTTGGAAAAACTTTTCTTAATATAAATTTAGACTTAAAAATCACGTCGAGCTGATTAAAAAATTGGTTTACTTGTATATTTAGCGAGACAATAACCTTAAATACAGCCAATAAAATTATTGCATTCGCATCGCATTTCTCGATATTTGTTTAAATAAGCGGAAAAATAATAATAATTTCATAAATACAGTATTAAGACCCGAAGAAAGTGGTTTTTCGTAAAGACGTCTTCATGTCGCGCTATTGTTCGTACAAAAGTGTACATCTCGCTTGGTGATTCTGTAAAGGAGTGTTGGGTGGGAAGCAAACGTCAGCAAAAGTCGTACGGATCGTAGAACGGGCGCGAGTCCTGTCTTCGCAGTCTCGCGTACCTCGAAAGCTCGTGCTGATGGAACGAAAAGCGCAATACGGCAAAAAACGTCGGGCTGACGCGCAAAGGAGCCCTAGCTGGTAAGAGATTCGAGTGCCTGCGGAAGAATGGAGAATAATCCGAGAGAATCGAGCCGCGTGGCGGCGAGCGAGCGAGGAGCCAGCGACGAAGAAAGAGAAAGGAAGGAGAAAAGAAAAAAGGAAAAGCGAGTTATGCTTTTGGAGAAAAGAAAAGCAAGAGTGAAAGACGGGACGAGAGAGAAAATAAGACAAAGAGACGAAACGATCCGAGATAATATCTGAATATTGAAGGCACTAAGCGAGGACTGTCGCGCTCGTAAACCAGTCTGATATGAATGCGGATTGCTCAATTTTCCGTTGAGAGCTTATGCCAAGCCCGCGAAATCTTTCTCCTCCTTTTTTTTTTTATTTGTACCTACATCCCGTATCTTTCTTTTTGCTTGCACGGTGCTTATCAGGTTTTAGGTTCGCATGGCAATGTTTTTTTTTCTTTTTTTCATTTGTACATACACGCTGCATATCGATTTTTTTTACATATTTGGAATTTTTCGCATTCTTCTTACACCAGATCGCAGAACTCGAAAGGGATTTTATTTAAAGCTCGAATAAAAATATATTGGAAGAATTCATCAATTTTTAATACATCGGTATTCTGTGATTTATGTTTCCGATGTAGAGCATTTTCTTCGTTCATGATTTTGTTACATGGTAATGTTGTCAATATATGCAGATAACTAATGACGATCAAAGGGATTAAAATATGTATAATAGAAATAAGAAATGTAATATACATTGGAGGAAAAGAATTTTTATTTTAAGACTTTTAGTTTTTACTATTTTATTATTGAATTTCTGCTTTTTCTAGAGAACGGATTTTATAGAAAATCTAAGGTATAAAGGTAACATTACGAGAAAAAAATTATACAAGGACAAAATTTAAAAATAAATACACTTTAAAAAAAAATCCGTAGTCCCAATATTGAAATTCAGCATTGAAAAATTTTTGAATTTGCTTTGAATATGTGAATTTTGAAAAACGAGATTTTCCTAATTTTTTCTGTTACGCATTTGTAATTGTAATATAAATTTTATACAGTTAATAAAATTTAAACTGTTTATTATCGAAAATAAATGTTTATCTATTTTTAATATTAGAGGAAAGTAACCAAATATGGAATAACGTTTTATTTTTTAGGCATAAAAATGAAACAAATATTAAAAATCAATAACTTATTATCGTAACGATAAACATGCAATTATATATTTAAGTATTGCATAGTAACAGTCTTGTATTATATTTATTAATTATATGTACTATAATTTTTCAAAAACAAAATCAACATAAAGGTATCTAATAATGAAATAGATACCCCAAATATGGAATACTACAAAAACTATCAAAAATCAACCTTATTTCCCATGATAATCTTTAGGAACTTTGGTAAATGTAGAAAGAAACTTGAATTATTATTGGATTAATTATTGGATGAATTATTGGTTACTTTTCTTTACGGACATATGATAAAAATGTGTGCAAAGCTTTTCAGTACGACGTTATACAATTTGCTTAGGAAATAATAATTAAAAAGAAACAATGGCGGACCCGGAAAGCAGTATAAGTGACGCAAGTGACGAGAAATGTCGGTATTCCACATTAGGGTTACTGTTCCATATTTGGTTACTTTTCTCATGATAAAAATGTGTGCAAAGCTTTTCAGTACGACGTTACACAATTTTGATGTTTGTTTAGGAAATAGTAATTAATAAAAAAACAATGGCGGACACGGAAAGCAGTATAAGTGAAGCGAGCTTTGAACGCGACGAAGGCGCGTTTGGAGAGCAAGCTGTTGGCGAGACAATCGCGATACCCGAAGCTCCTCAGACGAATCAAGACAGTGAGAAACTCGAGGAATTCTCAAAGCTTCTAAAATCGATGATGGAATCACGCAGCCCAACGGAAGAGGGCGAGGAGGAAGCTGAGGAAGAAGAGGAAGACGTTGAAAATGTCATGCAAGGTATGATAGGTATTTCGTTACATCTCAATTTTTTTTTCATTCGTTATTTTATATGTGGTGAGTCAAATATTCCCGGGATATCGTTTACCAGAAAATGTCGACCGACTCTAATATTTTCCCCACCATGATTTGAGTAAGGGAGCAACAATGGCGAAAAGGATCATTTTCTCGCCAGTTGTGATCAAGATTATAAAAGTTGTCTCTCCAAATCCTTCATTTGAAAATAAAAAGCCATTAACTCGGAGTGTGATTACTCAATCCAGATAGATCATTTTTCCTCTTTTTATATCACAAAATTGACAATTACGAAAATAAATGAAATAGGTATCGAATTTAGAAATAAAAAAATAGAAAATTATTACATGAATTTCTTCGAGTAAGGCAAATGTCTGTGCAAATTTTCAAATGTCAAAACTGTCAATGCACTGATACTGATGTTAGCCTGAATCTTATTATCTTCATTTTTCTCATCAGTGCAGGAAAGTAATCGAGTTGCTAGCGAAATCGTTAAAAAAAGTTTATATTTCTATATACATCATCAGTTGAGACGAGTAAAATAAAAGTAAAAATAAAATAAGTGGAAAATTGGTTACTTTCTGTATGCAAAACTACCCTCGAAAAAGGCACTATTCAAGTATAACTATATATATTGAAAAAGTATAAATTTCCTCATCAATCACAATAATACATAGATATATAGATATTCTTTATTATGCCCTATATTAGCAAGACTATGGGGCAAAGAGTCGTAAGAACAATTAGTTAACAATAGAAATACAAAGATAAATACAATATTGAAATAAAATGAATTAGTAGTGAGAGCAGTAAAAGCAAGACCGTAGCCGAGAGCATACAGAAATACGGTAAAGAGACAGATAATTATTACAATAATGCACTGAGAAAAAATGTTGATTGAATCTACTAAAATTTTGTTGATTCAATAAATATTGGTTGAATCAACTGAAATTTTGTTGATTCGACAAAATTTTAGTAGATTCAATCAACATTTTTTCTCAGTGTAGTAATAGCATTAGGGCATCGCAGGACAAATATTATAGTCTTCCGAATCACGCTGGAAGAGATAGTTTGGAGAAGGCGTTTGAATTTGAAGAGCGGAGATGCAGTGGTGATGGAGTCCAATAAAGAATTTCAAAAAGAAGGTTCAGCTATCGAAATGAAAAATTAACGAGGTTCGTTCAGAAGTTTCATGATTACAACTGCAAAAAAAAAACGTTTTTCGTCCGATGTCATATTATTCTCGGAATGGGAAGAAGTGGGAAAAGGCGCGTTCGCCCTCCCGCGCAGGGAAAGTTCGTGTATAACGTCGACCGCATAGAAAAGATTACGGATCATTCGGTCGGACGAATGAGTGCTCTAATCATTTCCAACTGTAGCGGCTCACGCACAAGCGAGAAACGAGCCAGTAAGAAAGGGACACGAAAAAAAGAAAGGGGCAAGAAAAACGTACGTAAAAACCTTAGTCAATTTCCGTAAGCAGCCAATTACCTGGGGTCGCCAATTACTCTGGAAAATAAACTTTATTGGGCATCCAACGATCATTTCGGGACAAAGCTCGTTTTACGAAAGGTCAGAAGTTTTCTGAAAAAAAAAAGAAACGATTTTCAGTCGAGAGTTTTAGTATGAATTTTTCACGAATTTGTCAGTTTATGTGTTGCAATTTTTATTTTAAAACACGTCAAAATATAGCGTGGGCCCGTAAAAACTGAGGCGATTACTTTCAGAAGTAACGTATATAGGTATTGTTGAAATAATGTATATGTAGGAGGTATTATCGTTTCTCACGAGAAAATTATTTTTCAACTTTTTTTCGCTAAAATTTGGCAGACATTGAGATTAATGTGATACCTAACTTGTGTCGAAATTTCAATAACTTCCATCGTCTGCAAATCGAGATATTTATCTTTGAAAATCGAATTTTTTTGTGACTTCTCATAAGACCCCTTGTTAAAAGTTATTATTCGAATTATTCGCAAATTATTAAATTATTCGTGAATTTTTGAGTGTTTTGAATTTAGGATTTGTTATGTTCGACATTAAAATATAAAATTTACAAATAATATACATTTCATTTAAACCATGAAAAAAATTACAAAAAACAAAACAATTAGTACAGTTTTTTTTAATGAGAATGAAACAACATGAATAATATTGTACCAAATAAAGTATTATCAAAAATACGTTTAAAAATTTGCTACAAATTTTTGTTCAATGATAATAAATTATTTTTAATGTTTTAAATAAAAAAAGTGTATTATTCGAAAATGTAATATTTTGATGCATGATGTAATGAACGTTGAATTAAAAACAATCTAAAATCCAGTGATAATTCGGTAATTCGCGAATAATTCGAAATTATTCGAACAATTCGAATTTTTTTCGAATTATTCGATTCGATTTGAACAATATTCGCACAGCCCTAAATATAAAGTAACATTAATGTAAAAAAAATGTATAAAATAAAATAATTTTTGTTTTAAAAATGATTATAAAAATGACCATAATTGGATTCTCATACGAAAAATCTGAAAGCGAAACTCGGGACGGAGTAAAACCTATGTACACAGTTTTCTGAGGAGCTCCGTGTGTGTGCTTGTACAGAAACCCTATTAGAATTCGGACAACCCGATGGACATGTGGACGCGCAGGACAAAGTGTATCGCGATAGGGACAAAGAGAGGCCAGAAAGCATTTTAATTCTCCGCTGCTTATTCGGGGTCGCGTCGCGTGGCAAGCTTCCAAATGAAACTCATAAAACGATCCGAATGCGGACGCAACACCAGAAGCGACCATTTAACTTCCGAGTACGTACGAAACGGTTTTCCGACGGGTCGCACACGTGTCCCCCCGTGTCTTTTAATACACGAGTCACTCTCGTCTCAGAGAGAGAGAGAGAGAGAGAGAGAGAGAGAGCAGAAAAGTTTTAAAAAGCCGCAGGATTTTACGGTTGCGAGCTGTAAAATTCCCGTCGTGCACGCGCGCGCCAATGCGAATATGTTACGCTCCCGAGTCGCGCGGCCATAATTAGAATCATAAATTGTGGTCCAGGCGTAGCGACATATTAAACCGCTCAAAGATACCCAAAGACACGCGTTACAACGCACATTACTTTGACTCCGCGCTCCAAAACTCCTCATTTACCGCGTCTCCCCCCCCCTCATATCCCTTCTCAACTCGAAATATTTTCGAGACTCTTGTCCGGATTTGTAGCGCGAAACGCCGACGGGCAACTCGATTGGAAGAATTTTTTTCAAATTTGCACTGTGCTGTCTAATGTAATTTTTTAAGAACTTTTATTATCTGAAAATGAAGATATTCATGGTTGAAAATTGTAAATCTCAATGGTAAAATTTTTTAAATCTTTGATACATATATCTATATCTATCTAATAAAGTTATTTAATAAAGATCGTGCATGCAAATTTCCAACGAAATTCTAAAAAAAAAAACGATTAATCTATTATTTCATAAATTCGTCATAAATGTTCTATTTCTCACTAAAACAGTTAGAGGTGGGCGAATTCGAATATTAATATTCGATTCAGTACTCGAATCGAATGATTCGAAAATTAGCGAATTATTCGCGAATTTCTAAATTATTCGTAAATTTTTGAGTGTTTTGAATTCAGAATTTTTTATGTTCGGCATTAAAATATAAAATTTACAAATAATATACATTTTATTTAAGCCATGGAATAAAATTACAAAAACAGAACAATTATAGTATAGTTTTTTTTTTAAATGAGAATGAAATAACATGAATAATATTGTAGCAAATAAAGTATTATCAAAAATACAACGTTTAAAAATTTGCTTAAAATGTTTGTTCAAAAATAATAAATACGATGCTGAATCGGTAATTTATTTTTAATATTTCAAATAAAAAAGTATATTATTCGAAAATGTAATATTTTGATACATGATGTAATGAACTTTGAATTAAAAACAATCGAAAATCCAGTGACAATTCAATTTTCGAATAATTCGATTCGAACGATATTCGCATACCCCTAATAACTATAAAAAAAGAGTATATCTACTAGCTTATATTTTTTTACATCTTGCATGGTGTCCTTCGCTTCCTTTTTGCAAATTTACTCAAGAGGATTCGGGTTGTCATTTTTGTGAATGAGATACCGAACGAGATTTGAATCCCAATATATTTTTCCCTATAAGACTGGAGGCAAGCTAATATTTTTCTCATCCATTGGAAGAGAGGCTCTGGACGGTTGATCGAATTGTTTCGGAGAGCGGTGTGCGTGGGCGTCATCGGAGCACATATGTCTCAAAGAAGGCAAATGGATCGAATACATCAGTCATAGATCGGATGCGTGCTGGCATATATTTCTTTTTTGACGCACGCTCTCTTTCTCTCCCTGAAATGCGGCATGTTTTTTTCCGGCTCCTCGGAAGAGATTTGCGCAAACGAAATTTTACGGGATTCGCTCACGAGAATATTATATACGAGCCGCAATATGCGATTTTAAGATTACCATAATTCCTTACAGCAAACATTGCGCCGTATCCGGAATTCGAGAATCAGGAGAAAAGAAACGGCGGGACAGGGACAAGGGAATAGAAGAAAAAAAAAAGAGAGAGAAAAATAAATCCGTACGTCTCCGCAACTTTACTTTTTTTTTCTCGTACTTTCTCCTGGGAAAGACACAGGCTGGATACGGCGGAGTTTTAAATTCCCCTAAAAAAAAGTTTGACGTGTCATTCCGCCGGATGCTGCGAAATCTCGTATACGTGATGCCCTTGCGAGAGTTCCTGTCCTCCCCGTTCTAACCCCATGCTGCGACGCTCCTTTTTCCTCAACTTTCTCATCACATACGAAATATGAAAAAAAAGGAGCGATGCCGTTGCAAACCGAAGAAAAAAATCGTCTGTCGGATTATCGTGGAAAAACGTGATACGGAATACCAAATATTTCTCTCTACTCTCATTACTCATTTTACTATTTTATTATTTTAAAGGGCACACTCTTTTAACAGATGTTTCAAGCACCCCATTCGCTGCTCCTTGTATTGTTCACACATTATTTTAACCATATTAAAATTCATATTTTTTAACAACTGGTTTATATAAGAGTGTACACTATAAAATTATGTTTAGTTCTGAAGTATAATTAGTATAGTTGTCATTTTACCATTAAAATGTGAAATTTATTATACTGACTTTTCTTTATACGTACGATTTATTAATTATCATGATAATTAATCATTTGTGTGTCACCATATTAGTGAAAAATTCACTTTCACAGGTGTAATCTGTATAACTCTTATAAAATACTATGATTTTTTTGTAAAACATTTCAAGTGTGATACGAAATCATGTCATTCAATAATCATTTTATAACTTAAGAAATTTTTTAAAACTAAAAACAGGCTTTATATAGCAATATTATAACGTACAATACCATAATTTTTTAAAAAATAAACTAATATTGAGGTGAGTTTTTTTTAAATATACTAAATGAATGCAAAATTACTAGGCCATTTTTTCGTGCTATGGATTAGTTGAAATATTTACGTTATATTAATTTTATACAGATTTACTGATGTAAAAGTGAATTTTTACATAATTTCAACTTTAATCTTGAATAACTTTTGAAGGAATCAATTTATCGAAAAATTATAAGAAACTTTTTTTGTAAAAGCATCAAATTTTCCACAAAAACATGTAAGGGCATATATATAAGTTACTTCGTTATCGAGCTACAAAATTCTGAATAAAAAATGTTTTTTTTCCATTATTATTTAAATGAGAAATAAAAAATTGAAAATTACTTCTAAAAAATTTTTTAAAGGGCTGAATTTTGGTATGGAATCTTTTTTTATCATTTCGCTTTTTTTCCACGATTTTCCATCAGATGTCATATCAACTTTTATCAGATGCCAATAAAAGTACTTCTACATTATTTAAAGTCACCTCTTTCGATTTGATGCAAAAAAAAACATGGCGTTAAACGTGAACTTTAATTTTATCGAACTACTTTAATTTGAAAAAAAAATCGTAAGAATTTTATTCCATTAATTTTATTCCATTGTCATGCTTCGGATGACCAGTTTATCTCGACTACGATATCAGATTTTAAAAAGTCTCATTTTTGTTCTGCTTATCGCACACTAATATCGAATGAGAAACGTTTTGGGCAAGACAGAACAAATTCGCTATCGGTGCTTCTTTTATCCTTCGCTCTTTTCTCCCTCGATGCTTCTTCGTTTTAACATCAGGATATCGTTTCCACGCTCGCATATATCGCGCATTGCCCGCTACGAACTCTAACCTTTTTCACAGTCTATGCAATTTGATCGGAGTCCAATCGGTTCCAATTGCTTCCAGAACGATAGTATATCGGGAGCCAGTCTGCGCTTTTATTTCCATGCGCTCACTAGGGTGGTCCAAAAAAAATGACTAACTTAATTTTTTTCGCGGACACACGTTTAATATTTTCGGAATGATAAAAAAAAGATTCCACACCAAATTTCAGCCCTTTAAACAATTTTTTAGAGGTGGCGATTTTCAATTTTTTTATTTCCCATTTAAATATCATTGGAAAATTTTTCTTTTTCATTCAGAATTTTGTAGCTCGATAACGAAGTAACTTATATATATGCCCTTACGTGTTTTTGTAGAAAATTTGACGCTCTACAAAAAAGGTCTTTTGTAATTTTTCGATACATTGACTTCTTCAAAAGTTATTCAAGATGAAAGTTGATAATGGGTAAAAATTCACTTTTACAGGTGTAATAGTATAACCCTTATGTAATACTATGGGTTTTTTGTAAATCATTTCAAGTGGTACATACTCATGTCATTCAATCATTTTATAACTTAAGAAATTTTTTTTACTAAAAAAGGCTCTATAGCAATATTATCTCGTACAATATCATAATTTTTTTTAATGGACAAATATAAAGGTGAGTTATTTTTTAATATAGTAAATAAATAAAAAAATACTAGTACATTTTTTTGTTGTATTAATCAGTTTAAATATTCACATTATATTAATTTTATACAAATTTACACATGTAAAAGTGAATTTTTACGCAATTTCAACTTTAATCTTGAATAACTTTTGAAGGAGGCAATTTATTGAAAAATTATAAGATACCTTTTGGAGAGCATCGAATTTCCTACAAAAGTATGTAAGGGCATATATGTAAATTACTCCGTCATTGAGTTACGAAATTTCGAATAAAAAAACAATTTTTCCAATGTTATACCATATAATATGTAGATAGAGAAGTTAAATATTTGTTTCAATGAAAAAATTTTATGATGTTTAAAAACTGCATGATAGTTAATAGACAATAGTATTTAATTCAGTCAATGAATACTTTAGTATATTCTAATTTTTTTTTCAATATGTTAAAACTAATATTAAGTAAACATAACTACTTGCTTTTTGGTGAAACAACTGTTTCATATAGTTAAATAGACAAGATCTTTATTTGGTCGTATTTCACCCTGCCATTTAGTCGAGTCAACCAATATTTTGTCGAATCAACTAATTTCTTCTCTCAGTGCATTTAAATGGGAAATAAAAAATAGAAAATCGCCACTTCTAAAAAAATTTACTCGATGGCTGAAATTTGGCGTGGCATCTTTTTTTTTTATCATTCCGAAGATATTAGACGTGTGTCCGCGAATAAATAAAATCTGTCATTTTTTTTTGGACCACCCTAGTGTGTACGCGTATTTTTTCAAACATACAGGACATGTCTATGGAGGACGCGGAGCAGCGTATCTCGATAAGCTCCTGAAATTGATGACCGAAGCTCCGCCAAGTTCAGAGACCGCGAGATCCAAGTGAAGGGGGCGGGGGGTGGGGGGCGGCGACTAAGGAGAGACGTCGCCATTCTGCATTTGTATAGAATTTCGCGAAAATCGCCGCACAAAGAGTGTAGTGAATAATGCGTGTTTCTGACACCTAACAGAGTGATTTTTCTTACTTCGGAGCTTTTAACTCGGCGTCATTTTTCACTAGAGGGAAATGTCATTGCATCGACTGCGATACGTAACCGAGTCGAGCCACGCGCGAGAAGGTTTACCCCAAACTTTTCAAATATCCCCCAAACTTATTTTTCTCCCGTTTGCGTCTTTCTCACTTTTTCGGAATAAAAGTTCCATTCTTGCTCGCGGCTTTATACTCTCGCGATACTATCCGATATACTTCGATTTTTTCGCGATCCGCAAACGCCCGTGTTTTCCTCTTTCCATTAACGACGAGACTGATAACGTCGAAAAACGAAATAATTCACTGAAGGAAATAAAGCGAATCCGATTTATATTTTCTCCTTGAAAAATTCTTCTGGTTGTTGTCGTGTTAACATGGTAGTTGATAGAATGTGTTAAATTTTGGCTGTTTTTTTTTTTAAATATTACAGCGTGTATGAGTTTTGAAAAAACTTTACTGTTTGGAAATTCAGTATAATTTATTGAAAATCGAATTATCTTTGTAATTTCACATGAGAACTCATGTTCAAAATTGCAATTTTGGAAAACCGGTTATTTAAAACATTTCAATAACTCTTTGAGATTAATTTTTTTGAAAATTTTTGCTAGTAATTAGTCAAACAAAAAAAAATCAATTTTTCGAGCATGGTCTGTAACTATAAGATCAAAAAGTTTCTTCTTAATTTTTCTAAAGTTCAACGTGAATTCCAAAGTATCATTAAGAAAAAATATAAATTCACTAAAAATCAAAGGTACTCTCAAAGGTGTATGTATATCTACCAGCCTGTTGGAAAATAATATTTATATACTAAAGTGAAAAAAATTATTTTGATTAAGAATGTATGAGCGATATTTAAAAAAATATGATAACTCGATAAACTTTTGATATTTTATTTTTAAATTTATGAATACATTTTGTGCCGAATTTAAAATCTTTTCACTGATTGATTTAAAAGTTATCAAACTCCAAAGTTGCTGATGTGAGATTTATCATTGCTTCTTGTGGAGAATTCGTAAATTTACACTAAATGCAAATTAAAAAATATGAGATTCTCGTGAATTTATTGTTTATGTATTTGTTTCTACTATTTATGGACAGTAATTTTAGACCGTTTTATTAAAATTATTTTTATTTAGAAAATGATAAAAAATATTTATATTATTTTCAAAATATGCTCAAGTTGTCAATTGATAGTCAAACTAGAACTAAAAAAATTGGCAATCCTTGAACAAAAGCCATAGTCTGGTTTTTTCAAATTTAAATTTAAAGGAAGTTTCTTTGAAGTACAATAAAGAGCTATACTAAATTATAAGAAGGTTCACCATCTAGATTTCAAGATATTTAGGATTGAAAATGGCAATATTTAACACGGGCTCTATGGGAGAGCACTGAAAATTGGAATGATTTTTAACAGTAAATATCTCAATTTCTACGTGGTGAAACCTCTTAAAATTTGGTACGCATATGCGTAACATATCAAAGAATGACTGTACCAAAATTAAAAAAAATCCTAAATAATCGATAAAATTATAGAACTACCTTAATAAATGCATTCACTTTTTTTCAAAGATAAACTTTCTTCTCTTGATAAAATGTCATAAAAACGAATATTTGTGCATCTAAACAATCACAATAATAACGTCTGGCACATATCTCTCTTCATGTACATATAAAATAAATCTAAAATTGCAAAAAAACGTGTAGCAAGAAATGAAGATAATTTATCGTCGAGAATTATTTCGTTTGGTTTGTAAAAAATCGCTCCCTTTAAGCAGAGCTTCGGACCGGCGGGGCGGGGGTGAGGAAGAAAAACGTAATTTGAAAGCTCTCTCTCATTCTCTCGAGCGTTTCTTTCGTCGAGTCTCTCGCCGGCTCTTTTAAGAGCTGCTGATATTATACACATAGTTGCGAGATAGCGACCAATTTACGAGCGAGAAAGCAACACCGGGGAGAATACAAGGTATATGCGCGAGAATAAGGAAATAAGAAGAAAAAAACGGAGATAGGATGGAGAGGAGAGCGAGGCAACGAAGAAAAGTCGCCGGGCAAGAAAAGATTCACGGGGGTCGCGCGATAACGACGTGGAAAAGTAATTCAATATTCGTGGCCAATGCTCGGTACATATACATTTGTGTATGGGGGCGCCCGTACGAGTGTAAATGTGGGTGTGTGCGCGTCGAGTATATAATACGAAAAGTTTTTATCCTGGGCGGCCATAGACGTACCTAATTCTTCACCGTTGCCTGGCGAGGATCCACGCGGCCAAATGAAAAGTACGCGAGAGAGAGGGTCCTTTGTGCGTCGCCCGGTAACTCCTGGGGCCAGGATTAGGGGATGATGCCAGAAATGTACGAGAGAGCGTAACGGAAGGAGAGAAAGCCCGGGAAAAAGAGCACTCGCTGTTGACTTAGACCAGAGCACATTCTCATGATTCCGCTCGATCTTGTTTCTAATTAGCGAAAAAGAAAAATAACCTACGTTTCAGGGATTAATGCGGATGTTTTGGATCCGCCCGAAGTTATTTTGACACGATGTTTCTTGAGTTGTCAAGACAAATGTCCATTTTTTCTTCGTTAAAATAAAATAAATGTTATTTATTATTGATTGTATGGAATTTTGTTTATATGAAATTGGTACAAAGTGTATTTCGAGTTCGGATGATGGATCTCGTTTCATTTGAACCGAATAAGGGGATAAACAAGAGAAAAATTAAGAGGCAGCGAGGGAAAAGTACATCAACAGCTGAGAGGACGCGACTCTGCTATCTCAGAACCAAATAATTTTTGACAGATTTTGACCAATCCAAATTTTCAATAATTAATATTAATTTAACTGTGGGCTTGGGGAAAAGTTTGTAACGCCTAGTATTTTTTTTAATTTTTTTTTCTCTTTCCAATAAAAAATAAGTTGAGGGTGTACGATGTACGCATCATTTACTAACTAGATGCCGACATTTTTTTCAATCATTTGTTTTTTTTTGCAACCGCCTATGCATGAAGTTTTTTCTTAGCCAAACTATAAATTTCAGCGATTGACATAACGTCAAAATCATCAATAATCATAGAAGAAACATAATTATGCTATTTTTTATTGAATTTTCCTCACTTGTGTTGAACTTTTCTAGTGCGAAATTTTTTTCCAAAATGGAAAAAATGCAATATCTTTACTACAATAAGTGTTTTTTTAAAAACTGGACAGTAAAACATACTAATTTTTTTTGTATTCTTCTGTAGGTGGCACTCTAACATTTTCTAATTTTTTCATAATTTTTTAAAATGTCGTTTTCAAATTATTTTTATAATTTTATTGTGACGTTTCTATCGATGGGGAAATTGCTAAACATTAACTTCAAATATTTTAGAACCTAAACGGTAGAATTACTCAATCCTTTTTTCCTTTAAAAATTGTTTAAAGATCTTTATTTCAAAAGTTGCATGTAAAGTTTCATCCCTTTTCTATTTTATATAAGGTTTTCTCATCTCTTGATATCGTTTTAAGGTGTTTCGATAGTTCACGATTATACAAAAGATGGTGGTAAAAAACTTTCTAGTAAATTTGACAAAAACAAGTCAAATTGCTCCAAAAAACAGTACACGTACTGTGAAAAACAAGACAAGTACATTTTCAGAATGCATTTAGTTGTTGAAGAAATAATTTATGAAAAATACCCCTTGAAAAAGCATACTTGCCGAGTTAGATTCTGTTTAATAAACTTTTAATTAAATTTTATTTAATAAACTCTGCAAATACACTTTCTCAAGGTATTGTTCATTAATTATTTTTTCAACAACTAAATGCATCCTGTAAATGTACTTGCCTCGTTTTTCACAGTCCACGTACTGTTTTTGGAGCTTGTTTAGAGTTAGATTTGGAGTTAGATTTTATTTAATAAACTCGGAAAATATACTTTCTCAAGGTATTTTTCATCAATTATTTCTTCAACAACTAAATGCATCCTGTAAATGTACTTGCCTCGTTTTTCACAGCACTCGTACTGTTTTTTGGACCTCTTCATTATTAATAATATAGAATTGTTTATAAAATTGGTAAAAATTGTATTTCAAGTTCGGATAATGGATCTCGTTTCATTTTCACCGAATAAAAGGGAATAAAAAAGAGAAAATGAATTATTGATTTGTGGCATCGAGAAATGCGCGCGGTCTTTCTTTGTGTCCACCATCCTTTTTCCGATCTCGTCAGATCGCATCAACGGGAGTTTTCCATTATCGCAAATCCGTATTTCCACGATGACGAATAAAGCGGGAGGGAAGAAAAACAGTACGTGATTTTTTTTTTCATCTCCTCGGGGACAACCCATCGACTGGGTGCATCGATATGAAAACCAAATTGTAGCAAATGACAAAATTTTCTTTTATTGACAGCCTTCACTATTTTCCGGCCGGTCGAATGGAAATGTCGAAAATATCCTGATAAATTGATAACGTCGTCGAAATATTCTAATGTGTGTATCAATATTCTACAATTTATGGAAAACAAGGGTTTTCAATATTTCTCGAAGCATTTCGTTCGGTGAACACTTTTAGAGACTTCAAAAATGTGATAGTAGATGAAAAATATTCGATAAACAATTATTTAAAATTAAAAAAAAATTGAAAAAAGTTTTCCTAAGTAACAATAAAAATCGAGATATTAAATTTTTGATTTACATGGCCTTTTATTTCAGGTTGAATTATAAAGGATGTGTGTTGATGATGTCTGTCAAAATTTAGATTGACAGAGAAATGTACTTTTTTGGAATCATACAGCATTGGAAAAGTTCCCAGCTACGAAATCCTTACAAAAAGAGGTACCCTTGCCAACTTTTTAATGAAGATATTCCCGATTTAGAATTCGATTTTTCACAGAGTGTGAATGCAACAATTCGATTACGTACCTTTATTTTCAAGAAGCATCAATAGAGCTTATTTTTGTACTAACTTCATTAACAGGTTTTTTCAACTTTATGTATAAAACCAAATTCTATAAAATTTTTATATTATGAAAAAAAAGTGACAAAATACTTCATCTTGTTAACAATATTTCTTAATAGTTAATAATTTAAGATTTTATTCTAGATACCTGTATTACAGTGAATAGCACGTTTAAAAATTATTGTAAAAAACTATTAAACTTGATTTCATAGACATTTTTAGATAAGTTTAATTATAAATACCGCAAATTTTAAGCGACAAATGTTTGTAAATATTAGTCAGGGTGTTAATTCCAATAAATTTGAGTGGGTATAGATATTTTTAAATAATTTATAAGAAACGTATAATTTCTAATTATCATAATTACATTAACAGTAATTGAACATGCGTTATCTTGAGATACTGTACAATCAGTCCGAGATCATTTTAAAGTTGTCTAGGGTCTATGAACCTCATGGGAGTTTCCCAACTATTAACGACACAGACAGGCACTGTATAACACCGTGTTTCAATCTCTTATTCAAACTGCAATGGAATTTAATTAATTCTCTATGTTTGGACGAAAAAACGAAAAATTTGTAAAACAATTAAAATTTTTCATAAAAAAATAAATAAAATCAAATTGAGAGACAGACACTGTATAACACCATGTTTCAATCTCGTATTCAAATTATGATGAAATTTATTAATTTTCTATATTTGAACGAATAAAACGACAAATTAAAAAAAAATTAACCTAATCGCTTTATCGTGTTTTTCGACACCTTGTAAGTTTATCGTGGGTCGCTGAAGACCCAAGGCATATTAAAATACGTAATTTGCAATGAAAAAATCTGAAAAAATTCCTTAACTTTCTTGAATATTTTTACTTTAAGGGTACACCATGAAGATTGCAGAAAATTAAAACAAATATGTTATTTTTCGTCATAAATACATCTACCTCTCAAAAATTCAGGCATTAACTAAAAAATTCGTAACTTTTAAATAAATTGAGATATTTGAAAAATTCTACCGGCATAATAAAGTTTAGTGATGGAAAAAAATCATGTACTCGATGGAAACAAAAGAAATAATTAAGTTTGTAGTGGCAAGTAGAGCATTTTTTGAAAGAAGAAAATTGAAGTTTCAAGAAATAATTCAATATATTGTTATGTTTACAAGTTTTTACATTTATCGGAAATTATCGAAAATGTTACAAAACATAGAAAATGTGTCTTCTCGGATTCCCAATGAGCCATATAAGAGATAAAAAATCAATATATGACTAAGAAATGCACAATCTTTCGAAAATAGATGAATAATCAATGTGTGACTCTAAAACATGTACAATTTTTTGAAAATATTCATAAATTTTACAAGAAATCAAAAAATTACTTTGCCACTTCAAACGGTTCACGCCACAGTTAAATTTATCGCGGGTCGCTGGCGACCCGACGCGCACTTTGTTTACTCGTTACAAATACAAAATCGGTACTGAGAGGACGGGACTTAGCTCGAAGCGTCCTCGCTACCTAAAGTTTTTTTAGAGTGGGGATAGGTATTTTTCTCCTCCTTGGTTTTTGAGAAATGAGACAAAAGAAAAATCGATCGGGTTTTCAGCAACCCACGATAAAATGATCGGGTTAAAATAAAAAAATAAAAAAATAGTTTTTTATAATTATCTATATTATAATTTCGTCTATTACTATGTCTCACAATGTTCTTATATGGTAATAAACTTCTCATATATGAGTAATGTGCAATTTTTTGGAGATGTGAGTGCTCAGGATCAAAAAGAGAAATGCTTTCGAGAGTAAATCTTCGTATTTCAAAATGTGCATAATGTTATTTCTTTTAAAGTAACTCACGAAATGTCTGAAAAATTCTCTCTCGTTCTCTCGAAGCTCTGGACTTGTCAACGGGGCGAAACTTCTCTGCTCGGGGCGCACAATAAAAAGGATGAGCGCAGAGTCGGGCATTGATCGTGACGTGAACCAACCGCGTCTTACAGAACTAACAACCTAATATTTCGTGACTCTGAGACTCTCCTCGGCCTGAATGATTTATAAGGGTTCACGGAGCGAGGCACCGGGTGACATCTCGACCTATCCGAAGTTTTCAGCTCTTTTCACATTTTTATATCGGTGGAGCAACCACCAGTTAACTTCTTGCCAATCACAAACCAAAATGCTGAACATTTTTTTTTTTCATTATCACCAAAATTCTAAGGATACTTAGCTCTTGCAAGTTTTCATGGTATCAAGGATTAACTTTGAAAAATTCTCAAAAAAGTGTATTTGTAGTGTTGTTTTTCATATGAGCTAAGAATAGTTTTTCACTGATGTATGTAAATGCATTTGTGAATTGGAATTATTATCAAATATTTCCAATTCATCTTTGGTGAGAAATTTTTCTTGATATGGAACAATATACTTTTTTTCGATATCAACAAAATAATAAGAATATTTGACTTTTACGAATTTTTAAATTTCCAAAATTAAAAATATTGAATTTGTGCTATTTTTTCAAGTCAGTTTTACAATAGTTTTTGAACAAGATGTAAATGTATTTGAATTATTATCAAGCACATCCACCGAAATTTTGATCATTTTCCATTGATGTGAAAGGTGTCTAATTCATTCTTGATAAGGACTTAATGAATTTAGTTCATAAGAACAGTTTTTACTAAATTGTCAAAAAATTGTATTTGGTATTTTTTTTCGAGTTGGTTATAATAGAGTTTTTGAACAATGTGTGAATGTGTATTATCAAGTATAACCATATAAATTTTGGTTACTTTTCATTGACATTGAAATGAGTTTAATTCATTCTTGGTACAAAATTTATAATTTCCAGTTTTTCATTCAAATGTGCAAGAATTAAAATAATTATCTAGCATATCAGTTGAAATTTTGGTCATTTTTCATTGACATTGAAATGAGTTTAATTCATCTTTGATAAGAAAGTTCTAATAACAAATTATGAACAATTAACTTGAAAAATTCCCAACCAATTTTATTTTTCAGTTTTTTTTTCTTGAGTTAGTCAAAATATTTTTTGAACGAAATGAATTAAAATGATTATCTAACATATTAGTCAAAATTTTGATCACTTTTCGTTTATATTTAAAAGGTTCTAATTAATTTTTGATAAGAAATTTTTAACAACGAATTTATAATTATGAACAATTAACTTGAGGAATTCTCAACAAATGTTATTTTTTTGAGATTTAAAGTAGTACTACGGAAGAATTGATACCGTGCATTTTAGGCTAACTCAGGTTTGTTTTTGCTCCGTATACCATGTGATTTTTGAGCTTAAGTTTATTGAAAAAAGTTGTTACAAATTGTTTCAAGAACAACACACTTAAAATTCAAGGTAGTCCAAGGTGATTTGTACTTGTTACGTACAAATAAAAATCGTGAAAAAAACCGTATAATCTTTTTAAAAAAACTAAGGGAAGCTTTTTCGATGTATTATATATAGCGCTGTACAAAATTTCACGAAGTTTTATTCACAGGAAGTCGAGATATCAAGAGTTGAAGATCGTAATATCAAACACGTGCTCTTATGGGATGGTACAGAAAATCGTGATTTTCGTCAATAAATATCTCGTAAACGTATGAGTAAATCGATTTGAAATTTTGTAGAGAAATGTATGGACATAAAAATTGAAAGAATACCAAATTTTAGCTCGATTACGCGGTACCGGTTTTTCCATAGTAGTACTACCTTAAAATAGTTTTTGGACTAGTACGTCAGTCAAAATTTCGGTCACTTTTCATCGATACGAAATATGTCTAAATTAGCATTAGACGGAAATATTTGGTGACGCAACAATTATCGGTTCGAATCGTAACGAGAGCAATTCTATCCGACAGTGCCGATTCGCGTGCGACCTGCGATGATCGCTTCGGGGGAACTATCGTTCATGAGAAAATTTTGAAATAATGAGATTTCGAGGCATGTGTATTGCATAGGATCGTTAGAGAGAAAGAGAGTAAGAGAGAGAGAGAGAGCTAAAGAGAGAAAGAAAAAATCCGTCGGGAGGTAAATGGCGGGCCAGAAAACTGGTGCCTGCCACTGTGAAGGAAGCGATCGCGTGCAACGTCAGTTTTGCTCGTCGGGCACACGTTCACGTGCGTTCACTTTCCACCGTGACAATAGGGTCTCCCATCGGGAAGACACAGAATACAAATCCGAAATCCTTATTCCGCTGGTACCAAACTAGTTTCCGTTCGACTGTCACGGATCGAACTTCCGTGCTTATCGGCGAGTCCGAATGTTCGAGAAGGAGAAACACAATATTCCATTTTATTGCCGAAGAAAAAAGAAAAATATGTCGACGGGCTTCGATAATTATTAATTAATTAATTAATTGATTAATTTATTCGAATTAATATTCATTAATTCGATGAATTCACGCACGACGATCAGTGATGGCTGGACCGGACGCACCCTCGGACTTCAGGCTCGAATATCTCGGGTCCTTCATCCAAAAGTCCCTGAAACTCAAGCCGGAAAAATGGGGGAGATTGCTGCTTACGGAGGAGCACAGAAACGCCGTTTTCGACTTTCTCGACAACGATCTGCCCGCTGCGCTCTTCATCGTCTTGACACCGAACGCCCAGCTCGTCGCCTCCACGAGCTTTCCGATACCCTGCCAACGCACCAAAGGTCAGCTGATGTTGACGCATTGCTTTTAATAGTTCGCACCATTCATTTTTTATGAGTTGCATTTATTTTAAGGAGGTACTTGAGCTAAGGGTCATATCAAGTTTAATTTTTTTCCCAGCATGTGAATTAACTTGAGGAATTTTCAACAATTGTTATTTTTTTGAGATTTAAAGTAGTACTACGGAAGAATTTATACCGTGTATTTTAGGCTAACTCAGGTTTGTTTTTTCTCCGTATACCATGTGATTTTTGAGCTTAAGTTTATTGAAAAAAGTTAAGTTTATTGAAAGTTTATTGAAAAGTTTATTGAAAGTTTATTAAAAGTTTATTGAGTTAAGTTATTGTTATTATTAAGTTTAATTATTATTGTTATTATTAAGTTATTATTAAGTTTAATTAAGTTATTATTAAGTTTATTGAAAAAAGTCCCAGGTTTTTATTTATATATCTTCTTGAAAAACCATGTTAAGGTTCTTCACCATTGCATTAAAATGCTGGATAAATTTGGAATGATTTCACCGTTTAGTTAGCGAGATATTCAATGTTGAAAATAGTAACTTTAACGTGAGCTCTTATGGCAAGTTCCGAAAAATAGTGTTTTTCAATATTTAATATCTAGATTTTGATACGGTGAAATTTGTTGAAATTTTACACACGCTTGCGTGCGATGCTAACGATGACATACAGAAAAATGATTTTTATTTGTTTTTTAACAAAAGTTTATTTATTATTTTTATAAGAATAATCGCATATTAAAATTTTTTATTGAACTAGTAAATACTTGCTCATAATTTTGATTTTTATTAACGAAAGATCAAATGTACAAAAAAAAATTTAGATATGTTCAATTAGGTTCAGCACGAAATTTGCAGAAAATTTCAGTTTTTCTTTCAATTTCTGCAAATTTCGTACTTAACTACATGATGAGTAATATAATGTTGAAAAGTAAAACTTCACTGTAAAAGGACTGTAAAGTGAAGCGAGTACAGAAGAAGTTTGTTTGGACAGAAAAGTACGGTCACGTCTGGCAGTCATAGTTAACGTTCTGATGACTATTTAGAAAGAAATAGATGCAGAATCGCATACATTATTGCTAAAAACATTTATTGCAGAATGCTTACATTGTTTGCAAGTGTGTTCTATATATTTTATAAAACTTTGAATAAGGATTTTTAATTATATACGGTTATTTTTGTCATTATTCTATATTTAAAAGCTTTGAATAACGATTTTTAATTGTACGGTCAAACAACCAAAATTTCCACGTGAATTAATCACTTCTTGAACTTTGAACATTTACATCTTGTAAATGGTACAAAGTTAAACAAAAAAGAAGTTGGATGTAACTCCATTTTTCTATTATTTCTCCCGAACCATTTTAACTTTTGAAAAAAAAAAAGTTTTTGTTTTTTTTGAAAAGTGGTTTAAAATTTTTCAGGTACTTATGCGGTAAAAGTAAAATTAGCACCAGTATCGAAAGAGCGCGAAAAATGTCCGGGCATGTTGATTATGGGCGATTTGTCGAATCGAGTCGTCGACGAGCTCGCGACTCTTGTCGACAATGTTTTTGCTCCTCTCTTGAGTAAACCGGAAAATCATAAAGATCTACCAGAAATTGCTATTCAGGATATCTGCAGACATGTCCATTCGATCAGAGGAACTTTGTATCAGGTATAGAAAATCAAACAGATAAAAAATATAATTTTATTCCTACTACGTTGAAATGTTGATTATTTATCAATATTGATCGATTGATAAAAATATTGATGAAATTTGTATTGACATAGGTATTGATTGATCAAATACCTTCATTGTAATTTCAAATAATTTCATTAATCTATATCTAACTCAATCTATATCAATCTAAATTTTATCGATTGGTCAATATTGATTGATAAAATATCAATATATAAGTAATGAAGAACTATTCCATATTCTTATCAAATGTTGATCAAACAAAAAAATATTTATATAAAAAAATAATAATGATAAATATTAATTAGTTTATCAAGATGATAAAAAATATTGATTAATCGTTGACATTGATAAATAAATGAAGATATAAATTTTCCAGGTTAAAGGTCAGGTAAACGGCAGGACCGTTCTACCGATGCCTGCTGGTTTAGAAAAAGTTGATCACGTCGAGAAATTAATTTCTCAGGACGGACCCCAGGCCGTCGATTTATATCTGAAAAGCGCTATCGAAGGTGTTGTTATAAAATGGGCTTACTTGGTCAACGACGTGGTCACGCACGAGTCGAGTGCAGCATTCGAAAATGGACAGAATCCAACACCAAACGTCGAGCTCGAATATTGGTCGAAGCGTTTGGTTAATTTAAGGTTTGTTAAACAAAATCTAACTCTGCAAATGTGCTTCTCAAGGTGTATTTTTCAATTATTTCTTCAACAAAACTAAATGCATCCTATTAAGGTAGTTCTCCAGCAAAGGTCCGTATTTTTTGGGGGCATCAAACAATTATAAAAATAAGTGGTTCATTTTTTAATAAAACGCATATATTTATTTACTTATTTATGCTATTTTAAAAGTCTTACGTTGCGGGCAACGTTGTCAAATATTTGAAGAAACGATGGAGATCTGCGATTTGTAGCTTTAATTTCCACTAATTCTATTTTATTTTATTAGAAAGCTCGATAAAAGGCCCATACTTTTTTTTAAATTGCATATTCTTTAATGACGAATAAAAGGAGAGGTTTTTTTTTGTATTTAGATCCTCAGTCGTTAACAACACAAAACCTAAATAATTGTACATAATTACTATCTTGGGCCATATTTGCGAGTTAAAAAGCACATTTTCAATTTAATTTTTCTCGAAAATGATATCGACGACCACCTCGATTTTTTTTTCAAATAAATTAGAAACAACTCAATTAACTGATATACCCAATATAAAAATTGTCTGCAGACTTTCGTTTGGCTGGAGAACCACCTTAATGTACTTGCCTCGATTTTCATAGCACGCGTACTGTTTTTTGGAGCTTTATTATTATAAACGAGATAGAATAAATCTGGTTTTATAACAGCTGGCGATGAAAATAAATTGAGGTGACGGTAAAGAGATTATCGGCGAATGAATGGAAACTTTTATAGATACATTTTCGATCAGTTACGGGAAGATCGAGTCCGAAAAATGGCGATAATCCTTGAGTCGACAGACAGCGCTTACTATCCGTGTTTTCGCACATTGTTCGGGAACGTGGTGTCGTCTCTGGCCGAGGCGAAGGAGATATCGTTGTACTTGACACCGTTGAGACGATGCTTCAAGGCCATCGAGGATATTGACTTTTCGGAAGCTAAGCCCATAATGGCGACCCTCATCCACACCGTTGGCCTCGCTTGGGCGAAATCACGCTACTATCAGAGCTCCAGCAAGCTCATCATTATGCTCAGGCAGATATCCAACCTGTTGATACAAGAAGCCAGAAGATTCCTCGATCCTTCGTCCATCTTTCAGAGCGACGTTGACGAGGCCCTGCAACGCGTCCAAATATCCAGAGGTTCCCATGTGTTTTTATTTTCCTTTCGTTTAACTTTTACAGTTTTTAACGTGAATAACCACTCATTTTTTGTTTTTGTTTTTATTTTTTTCGTATTCTATTTTATTCCTGCTACACTTCTTGCCGTTTTTTCTTTTTTTCCGTATTCCATTTTTTTCCTGCTCCACTTCGCGCCGATTTTTCTGTTTTTTTTTCCGTATTCCATTTCCTGTATTTTTTTCCCTCCTTAAGGTAGGAGTCGCGTAAAATCGTTTGAGACAGAATTTCTTAAAATTTTTGCACAAATCATCTTTGAGGTCATGTCGAAATGTATGCCAAATTTTATGAAGCTTCACCATCTGGTAATCGAGATATTAATTGTTGAAATTCGTCAT